>LUCH01003033.1:68034-86643 GCA_013368495.1 Paragonimus heterotremus | reverse complement strand
TGCAGGAGTTTGCTCAATAGACGAATTCTCTGGCCAAGCGTCTTTTGCGGTCACAACACATTGAAACAGATCCACAATTGCATTTTGGCTCTCAATCGCAATACGAAATGTACGGAATGAAATGTGAGTGCATATCTCTAAGGTTAAGGTGGTATTCGCCAATCTGCGGTACCTCTGGCGACGTAGAAGTCTCTCTCTGAGGTGTCAGGGCTGCCTATATGAGGCCAAAGTGAGGGCTGTACCTTTTTACGGCTGTGAAACTTAGCTTTTTACCTTAGAAGAAGTGAATCTTACTAAAGCATTTGGCCATAAATATCTGCGTTCGATCGATCGCATCGGCTGACACCAGCTAATAAGCAAAGAAGAAAGAAGGAAGCGAATATTTGGTTGTGATTTCCAAGCTAGCTATTCTCTTCACTCCCCACGTTTACACAGACTTAGGTGGATAGGCCATATACTAAGGATGCCAGCTAGCCGCCTGCCACACCGAACACGTTTTTTTGATGCGACCGTCTGGTGTAAGGTGGGAGATGGACGGATACTGACCTCACGCAGGGAAATGGAGTCGTTCACGAAGGGGTTGGCCATCGTTGGTCGGGTTTGTCTCCCAGGCCTTCGCGACCCACGCAGTAGGTGGCTGGAGACGTTAGGTGAGATGGCGACTAATCGGGCTCAATGGCGTGAAGGTTGTTATTTGGCTGAGTTATCTGTGAAGTGAGCGCACTTGGTGACGTGGGACAGTGAAGGCCGTAAGGAAGCTGTCTTGTTGAAGACGCTTTAGTTACTTATAGTTCGGTTGTTTATCTGCAAGATGTGGGCACCTTAATGTTGAATGTGTGAATATAAACGTAACTATTTTTAGTAGTTAGGTCCTCTCCTTTCTCCTTCTTTCTGGCCAGGATTTGTCTTTCCCCCGATGATTTTATAGCAGTTATGCATCAGTGAGAAGCACAAATATACTACTGTCTTTGATGATGTTGACGAATACTAGAATGTTGTCTGCTATGAAATAACATTCATTTGGATCTTTAATCCGATTGCTCGCCGAGATTTTTTATCTCTCACCCGATTCGTTTGATGAGCGGCGGAATTAATTCAACACAACCGACGATATGGCATATATTTAGGAGATCAGAATTTTAACAAAACATCCGTTATCACCAGCGACTTACCACTGTCGATTGTCTGGTTGTTCAGGTGTCGATGTGTTCGTGGTCGGACAGAATATGAGAGGTCCCATTTCTGTTATCATAAGACCGCCGAGGCTGTACCTGAATATTGAAAAGTAACGCAGCCAGCTCAACCAAGCGGCCATCGATTTCAGATTGATCAGATAACCTCCAAATACCTGAGATAGAATGGAAAAGAAAGAAGTATTTCATTAAAATGGAGATAGCCATCTGTTTCTAACAGACCACAACCATGAATGTTGACTTAAGATACAACATTCATGGTGACATGTAGCTTCTGACCCCACGAGCGAAATGTGTAAAGTGCAATAAAAACTGTTTTTCGTCACGTGTTATGTCACTGAATAGTCGTACGAATAGCGTACGATGTTTTTTTAAAAAAGATATATTTGGACTATTATCCCAATATTGTCTACTCTATATTTGCCGACGTATTTTCCAGAGATTGTAATTCTCAATATCAGATTGACACGGGGTTAATGCCTTCCATTATAATAGTTTTCGTGAATTTATTCTGCTTGCCGAGTAGCTCGAAAATTTACCGGTGTAGACACCGAGCTAGTACTTTTGAGCAGACATGTTTTGGCTACTCATGAGTAGTGTGGTTGTGATGCTATGTTGGTTGTTGCCATCATTTGAAGTAAAACTCCATCAAAAAAATTAGTTGTCCGTCCATGAGAGATGTAGATTTATCTGCCGCTACAGGCTGTAGAGTTGGTGTGCTAACTGTCTACAGTTCGACAGACTTATTAGTTCAAAAGAAACTCGATTATGAACATTTCTGGATCCAGCTGACAGAGCACATGTCACGTATCGGCACACCGTTTCTACCGCTGATTCAAATCCTGCCTAAAATACAGTATTTCTTACAGTTGGATGTCTTTCAACTTTTGTGAACTGCTACCTCGTCCTCTGTAGTGAGCTTAGTTCGCGTTAGGTAGCTAGGTAACCTTGAAGACAACGACGAAGGTTCAACACCAAGATGATTTTACTGTGTGTTAGTGATAGCGGTCGTAAAGTATGAATTCCAATTGGCAACCTTCCTACCATAAACCGAACTTTATATTCATCCGACTGCCTCCGCCTGACTATCGTTCATAATGAGTATGGTCATATTGCTAATATATGGCTTATTCACAGCTCACAAAAAAAATCAAATCGGTCATAAAGTGCTCGTTTCAGGTAACTATTATGAAACACTACACAAGGGCTGCGCTATATTTACCATGTGTTTTTAGCAGATCTCGCTAGGCCATGTGTTATGTCAATAATACAAACTGAGAGCTCATTCACTAATGTGTACATATCCGTGCCTTAATCAATAAATTGGGGATTTAGTTGACTTGAGAAGCTTGGTGTGGAAATGCAGCGGGTATACTATACTCAATTTGGGGATGATGATAGTACATGAGACACTAGAGTTAATTAACACGACCATGTTGCTTAGTCATCAAAACCAGAGTGTGCGGGGTTTTTTCCGTATTTCGTCGTGCAACCCCCCCCTCCCCGATATAATCTCCGTCAGAAAACATTCAAACGAATATCATAGTGACCATCTGAGTTTTGCGCGTTTATACAAACAAGCCTACTAGGTTCACTTAATAATTATGCGTGATTGTCAGGTACGACTGCTTGCTTCTTTGTTTTTTTGTTCCGCTGAACATTCCTGATTCCATTATTAGTGTTTATGAATCCTAGTGACTTTTGCCTTATTTCTGGTGCCGGTAGTAAAAGTAACACCGTTAGTATCGTACAAACTGAATGAGCTCAGTCTAGTGCTGATCGGATTTTTTTATCTGGTCTTAATTGGGTTTATAGGATATTACTTTTATAAGTTCTGCTTATTAGTTTGAGAAGTAATAGAAATTAGCTTCTCAATATCCTAAATCAACGCCAGTCATTCAGGGAGTAAGGTGGCATGAGTAGTGTTTTTCTATACCGTTCTATCAGTACGCTTAATTCAATACAATCTCAACGGAGTGAACTATGATGCACATATGACTTCTACTCATTTTGTCCAACTCCTGACTTACGATAGGGAGTTCGGTTTTGAAATTGGTTGACTGTTTTCAAAAAGCTTCTGTCTCGCTAGCAAGGTATCGCGAGTCAATACAATCTATTCAGAAAATGGTCTACTTGTAAATATCACCACTAAAGTATACGAAAAAATAACGGAAACTGAAGAGAAGTCTATTGTTGTGGTCTGATGGACTGTCACGGGATTTTCTAGAATGTTACTAAATAACATGCAAAGTGCACCTTATGGATAAATCTCCATGATGTCGGTGCTGCTGATGTGATTGGCCCTTTTCTCATAATTATACATGTAGCTGCTGATTTATTTCGTTCCACCGTACTTGTTAAAATGCGGATTTCAACTGATGAAGCATAGGTCGGACAGACTGGCAGGTATCCTGGAAAAAAAAACTGTTTCTTTGCGCAGAACTCACCATCATGAAAACATAGACAATGGAGACAATCACGTTGGCGATCCCGAACAAAGTGAAGCTAGCTGAAATGAACAAGGCGATTGCAGCTGCAGCCAACGTCGTGAGGCTCAAAATGAGTTCGAAGAAAAAAAACGCACCGGCTTGAGGGACTAGACCAGCCATCCAATAACAGATTGGCATGAACAGCAGCACTGGTATCACTTTGGTTGGCAGAATATCACAGAAGATTTTCGACAAAAAGTAAGCGGATATGCGATAGTATCCACTGCTGTTCTCATGACTGTAAAGACACAAATATAAAGGATTCCAAGTGACGGTTAGGTGGTTCAAAGTTGTTTTGAATAAATAGGCTCTTAATGTTCTTGAGTAAAACTGCAATTGTGCCACACGATTAAAATATTACTATTACTACTTTGCTATGTTACATTTGTCCGACAGAGCTGGCACGCTAACGTTCACACTTTGCTAAGTCGTAATAAATATACGTCTTACGTAAAATACACTCAATAACATTCCTATATGGAATATTAATGAGATAGGTCCTATGTTTTGTCCCTAACCAAAATCAATCTCAACTTTCAGCGGTACGCGGGATGAGAATCTGTGTTTGTGTCATTAGTGTGGACGATCCGCCGACCTGTCTGAGTGTCTAATCTGTGGTATTAAGAAGTGACGGATATGTGTTCTTTCCACAGTTCGGTGGTATTTTGATAAAACCTGGGCAAACCATGGAATCTTCGTTCACTGGAGTCCGTCGATTTTCTGCAATTTTCCGCCCATTGGCAAATCAAACAGAACCCTAGGGTGACTTGATGTCACCTCAACTAATAAAATTCAAACGAGTCAACACATTGCCGTTTAGTGGCTGAAGCGATGACGCGCTTTATCATCATATGTTTATTTAAAGCTTTGGATTCCCGTGGATACCACTATTCAACTCTCATTCCGCCGACTGATTCACCAAACCATCCCATTGATGGCTTGGTTCACATTGCTTGCTTCTTTGTTAACTACTAGTAACTGAGTTGTTTCTCTTTACAGTTACAATGTAATTACACACGCTTACAACTGTATTGGCCTATTGATGGACCTGTCAGTAGCATATGGTCTTCATGTTGGATTTTACCTACCTACTACAAGGGGATTTTGACTCACTAATAAGTTTACTCGCTCTGGCCAAAGCGATGCTCAGAGGATGACAGTATGGGGGAAATACACTACAGTGCTTTACACTAAAGTTACCAACTGAAGCTCCATTCGGCTATCACTGTGTGATAAGGCCAAACTCAAATTAAAACAGTCAATGTATATAGGTTCATCTGTGAACACTGTGAAGCGATGACCTCATTACAGTTTGATCTTCATGAATCACATGCATTAGTACGGTTAGTTAATCTTCTTGTTTCTTGGGTGTCACGAAGATGATTTGAAGTTACTGTGCTCACAAATCGATTACAGCTTCCGGCCGACTCTTCGCAACTTATTACGATAGATATTTGATGTTTATATTTACAGGTGCTTATGACGTTAACACGTATTCGCAGTCTTTATTGGATCCAGACCTGGAACATGGTGGTGTGCAATTTGTAAGATGCGGCGCACAACAGGTAGTCATCACGAGTATTTATGGGAACACAGCGTCCATCGAAACGGTGCATAATTTTCTCAATGTTAACTGGTGGTCTGAGATAGATAGGTTTCATTTCGATTAGTAGGCTTTTCTTCAAGTGACAGAATTTGAATTTGTGACCCAATCTTAAGTAGGTCTCAGTTAGACTAATCCGCAAGAGGATAAAATCTACACGATGGGAATATGCTTGAGACCGGCCAAGTATCCATAATTTCAGAACAATTTGTGAGCAACCGGCAATTTGCTCAACTGGTAACGTTGCTCTCCTGGCACCGAAGCTGACACGAAGCTTCGGCGTCTAGGGTGAAACGTTACCAATAAACCAACTTACCTTACGCTTCCAAATTGTTCCGAAAACCTACACGGCCTTTGATACAAAGACTACTAGTTTAAACTTAGTCTATGGCTGCTGTCTTCACCTAACAGACCTAGACAAGGCTGAAACTGGTGACAGAATGTTGATGCGATAGCAAGTATCTAGCGATACCAAAACAAGACGACGCATTAGCTACACGATAATTCTGAACTATGCTCTCCCAGATATATTGTTTAGGTAACTGTAACTGCAACTGTCAGTTGGAAAAATAACAAAGCCCTCACAGACTTCATAGTGTGAATTTAAGTTTCAGATTTGACTTCTACACTACTTATATATTTACAGTAGTATATTTTTATTCCTCCATTTGGCGTGACTGCTTGCACTATCCGTTCGTACTCGTGTGTATTGCGTTTACCATTACATTGTACCATATTTTTTTAGATGGCTAACAATAACTCGTTACACATTTAACGCCCGAATTAATAGGACAATTTGTAACAATACAGAACTGTTACGCATACATTTTAAACTTTCCACTGATGTTCACTCCTTTGTTATCTATTTCAGATAGTGCGCTTGCATATTACTCAATGTGTTCCGCACCACATGAACGTCCTTAGAACAGTGACATTATTCCCCTTTTGACTGATTTGTTTGAACGATCTTGAAGCCTCTCTGCTGACGTATTATTCGTGTGTCGGACTTGGTGTTATGCGGATCACCGCCTCGTCTCTGTACCATTAATACACTTACTGTGACTGTTCGTTCGCGTCTTTCCCCTGATTTTAGATTGTGTCGGAACTCTCCGTGGTCGTTGTCCTGTGTGTAAATTGCCATTCATAATTACCATTACAAATTAGTCGTACGTTTCCGCTGCATTGTAATTTGCGTTTGTAAACTTGTTCGTGAGTGACTGTTTAGTTAACTTGTTTAATATCATAATTTTAGAACCACGTTTGGTATCACTATACATATTCAGGTACTATCTTCTGCCCTCTGCTCAGGTCATTCGTAAGACTAAGCTACTGGAACGCATAATCCGATTCTTCTGCTGATTTAACACATGCTATATTGTGAAGCAATGCAGTAAGCGCAACACTCGAAGAGTTTTGGTGTAATAGGGAATAAATTCACTGTTACCAACCGACTTGTTTAAAGTAGGCACAGGGAGGTGGGCGATATAAATAGTGTGTTCACATCTTCTGTTCATTATTACGGAATGCTTTCAGTAGGCGGGAGGGGGGGTGTTTACTTACATAAATAACACCCGTTCTTTGATAAATAGTTCAATCGATCCAAGGTTGACGAACACCACTTGAAGTGTGGAGAAAAAGAAGAAGCCGGCTCTATTCTGAATGCCCGATTCAAGTGAGGTATTCATCTTGAAGTAGACGGCACCCATCGATAGTGCAAAGAACAGATAGACTAGTGTTTGTACAACAGAAGCCAGTGGATCTCGAAGTAAATTGACTGAGGTGCGCCAACAGACTTGGTTCAATTGTTTGATAAACGGGACAGCGTAGCTAATGTCTGGCACCCCATGATTCTTGCCATTTCCAGCTCCTCCGGTCTCACTGGCTTCCAAGCGAGCTGCAATTCCGGAGACTTCGTTGCGAACCCTACAAGTCGAACGAATATCATACGTCATATGGAAAGCAGTTTGACAAGCAGTGGAAATTATTTCTGACAACACTATGTATTTTGTTAAAACTGTTTTGATAAAGTGACAAACTGTTATTTTTGCTGATATTCGGGGTTTAATATTCTGAACTCCGGTTGGATTAGAACAGGAAATAGAAGCTTGGTGTCTTTGGCGGCATATACTTTTCCGGGCAAGCTGTAAACTCGACCCAGAACTAAGACGTTCAGCGTGTGAACCCAAATTCATATATCTGTATGTCGCTTTAAGTGCAATTTACAAAATAATGCGCAAAGTGGTTTCTACAAAATAACGTGGCTGGGAATATTGATGTAATAGTGTGGTCGTGCGTAACGTGTGCAATACAATAGACAATATAGTCTTCTCCCAAATATACGGATCAGACTGAATATCTTCGCCGGAGCAAGGATAGACACTAATAAGGAATGCTGAGAGCAGCTTAAGCCAAAGATAATCTGAGTTGTGTCTAAAAGAGGCAGGCTAAGAGTGTGACTGCTTGCGAAAGCTGCGGGTAAATGTGATTGGTGATGAATCTGGAGTTTCATGCAGTATTGTTAATGAGTAGTTTGGAAGCTCTATATGCATTTTAAAAAATCCTATTATGATTAATCCGGGCCTCCTCCTAGTCTTGACTAATGACCAAAATCGTTTACTCACCCGTAGCATTGACGAGATCTGAAATGAACGTTCACGTATCTTAGCTTGTCGATGATGTCTTCAGCTTTCGTGTTCTGCGAACTCGGGTTCACTACTGTCAAAGCTCATCCATAACGTATATCCTTACAACGATCGGGACTATAACTCAGGCCATACTTTCACTAGGCAATCATGTTAGCTACTGTTTCACTGATCTAAAACTCGACTTTTTTGTAAATTGTTTATTACCTCTTGTTAGGGCGCCCATCGTGTTACCGTCCCAAGGCGCCTCCGCCGTGCGAAAGGAAAAACGATTGACTTTGTCCTAGTCAGCGGACCTGCTCAGAGCGGCCGAGTGGTGACCTTGGCTAGTTTTTACCTGTCTGACTTTTTATTCCGCTAGGCCTATCAGTGACCTTAACTGTGTTTTCCGTCAACTGTCCTTTTCTGTTTGACCACCCCGCATCATATAAAGTACTTTGTCATCTTGGTCGCACACGTTTTGGAGCGGAACAAAGCTCCATATTCTGAACGCGTCTTTTGACTTGCCTTGGGGGGCGAATACGGGACGGTCAGTGTACTTTTCGGGACCGAGGTTTTTTCGTGTCAACTGTTACCATGACGAGAATCCGAATTTTGCCAAGCGAATTACAATAGCTAAGACGAACCAGCGTACCGTTTAGGATTTACAACGTCTGTTACATATAGCTTTTAGGGAGATTTTTATACCATATAGAAATGTAACGCTCGGAAAGCGTGGTTGGTTGGTTTTTCAGAGTCAACCTATAAGCACCACTGTTGTCTGAATAAGACAGTAATGTATACGCGCAAAGTCAACTATATGTGATGAGAGATCGTGTAGGCTGAACTGTCAAAACACGCGGACAAACCTATCTGACATAGCCTGAATACTCTGCAGTACATTTGATTTTGGATATTTAGACTAAAAATAGTAACAGTAAAAATTTGACCATCTGTTCAGAACATAAATCATATCAAAAACAAATAGACAGGTAAAGATTTATTGATCAATACAGTTTTTGTTGTCTACGGTTGAGTCTACAGTCTGCAGAAACTCGTGTGAATATGCTAATTTTCGCCTAGTTTCTTCTAAAACAGGATGTTCTGCATTATCTTGGTAATTAACAGTAAATTATTTGTAATGGCAGTTATTTTTTTGATTATTATATGCGGATATGAAACAGACACACACGTTGCATTGCGGTTACTTGATTAGTCTTGGAAACCGGTTGAAAATCATCAGAATGAACGTTACTTACAACTGATCGCAACAACCAACTGCTCTGCTACTTACCAGTGATGATCATATTGTTTAGGATTGTTCGTTGCATTATTTAGACTATTTTCTGTGTTAGTAAACGGTAATTGTGCTTTCATGCTTGTAGTAATGGAACAGTTGCAACAAATGACCTTCACCACTCATGTCAACACTGTAAGTTTGCGCCTGTCCAAAGAGGCGGATTTTTTTAGTTCGTTAACTGTTATTTTTCATCAGCCCCTCCAAAAACATTGACCATTAGTATAATGACTATTTTAATGTTTCTGTGCATGACGTTGGCTAGAAGTCTACGGTTGACTGACTTTGTAGTAGTCTTAAATTACAGTTTTGACTCCTATGATTACGTGGTTGACAGTCTACGCAACTCTCATAGTACACGATTTGATATACTTACATCCAGGTTCAGCCATATTCGTAATAAGGAATACCTCATGCAGGTACCTGTAGGATATTCACGGATTTAGATTTCAGATTTATATCAGAAAGCAAACTAACGACCTTGATTATGTGCAACAAATGAGACATGCTGTAAGTTATACAGACGATTTGTAGAATCAGTGCACAATATATTGCGGAAAGTTATTGTAAACGTCAACCAGTAATCAAACTATGTGGGTTGGTGATGACATCTGATGGCTTTTTAAGGTTGTTAAACTAATTTCATTGAATTTTAATGCGAGAATTAGTGGAACCTCATACTGCTAAAGCACGATTACAAATACATGAAGTGACAATTACAGCGTGCACAATCAACAGGTTTGCTCAGGGAATTTTTATGGATAATTTAACTGGACATCTACTCTCTGATTCGTAACGATATTAATTATCTGAAATGACGAATTCTGTCAATAAGTATTGATGGGAATCTAACAAAAGGGACCAACCACTGTCAGGTGACTATATTTAACACTAGGTTGAAAATACCGTGATAAGTTACTACCTAGGGCTAGCTGACTGATAGCCATGTTCGTATCCTTGAACCTTATCTCATAGTCCCATATGTTACTGACTGGCGTAATTTGTTTGCAATAACACATGCCAATCTGAAACTCGCTGAATTTCAGTCGGTTATTCCACAATGCGATATTTCATTGTTTTGATGGTAACATTAATTTAATGTAGCTTTGAACTCGATTGACCGAGCAGTGGATGCTGGTTTTGTTATTCAGAAATCCTTACATAGATGCCTGGTTCTAGGAGAGTATAAGCATAAGTATTCGATCTTCAGAATTGTGAAATAACAGTGTTTTCCGTGTTATGATAAAACACAAGGTGTTCTACTAGTCAGACTTTTAGTAAACAGGAACGCTCAGAATGGAGTATTCTATAAGCCATGAAGTTACAAAAGATGTTTATTTTCTAACTGGTTTAATTATCACTTTATCTAATCGCAATCCTAACAGTCAACTTTAAGAACAGCACAGCGATAACAATGTCTACATCAAAATCGATATATCTGTCGTTGTTCATATATCCATTGTGTTCTAGTTTAGTTACATTCACCTTAGTATACCACACTACTGAACCCTTACAGTACTACATTACCTGATGTAACTGTTTTTCATCACAATACTTTAAGCGATCAGGCTGTGGTTTTCCACTGTGGGCCAGAACATATCTAATTCAAAAATGTTAGATAGCAGACTTTCACTAATAACAGGATTGCCCAAATTCTAGTGTATGGCTAAATATATGAAACGTTTCCACATCGGTTACTGAGTACACGTTAATGTCACCTAGTTCTCCCGGGAAGTAGATAGGCAGTAATCAGAATTATGCTTACATCATCCATCAAAACTGGCATCTCATTGAAATTTGACTGGTATTACCAATTGATTCATTTCAATCGAAGTGCTTTGTCCACAAAGACATGGCTTTTAGTGAATGCTGGGTCATCTCATTGTAATCAGTAGCTCGACTGCCCATTGAGAATTTATACAACAACAGATCATGTGGGGAACATTTGGTGTCCCAAGTGCACACCTGTGGAACACACTCAGCTGCATTGATCGGAATATGTGATTATTTTAGTAGTCGGCTACTGATGCACGATCCGTGAGTTAAACACTAAAGTTACAGTTCATCGATAAGTTTTCAGCAGATAGATTAAAGGCGGGAGAGCAGGACTTTCATATTTTCGAAAATCCCAACAGAAAGCTGAATGTCACGTTAGTTCGATATTACACGTTTACAATCAAAAGTGGAAAATGAGCAAATAAATGTGGATATCACGAAAAAATGGGACGTAAATTCCGTGACTGGTGAGTTAGAACAACTTCCCAATCGCAAACGGGGAAGTTTATGAACTACTTCTAGTAGACACTACAGTACGATTTGAGTGGTCAACTCACGTGGATCGTATAAGATTACAGGTTTTGGTTATTCATTGCATTAATCCTCTTGCTCAAAACATAATGGTAATTTGAACCTATGCGTCAACAATCAATTTTTTGACAGGAGCGTTCATTCAGCTTGTCGCGGCCGTAGCGGCACGTGCTTTACTCTATGGCATGTGTTTGTCACGTGACTGAGTGCTGCGCAAATTCACATCGACTGCTAGTGGCATCAGCCAACACTACACATTATCTTTAGATTGAACGGATTGCGAACAAGGAATGAAGTGTTTGGCTTCGATTGAATGGCTACCCGGACCAGAGTTATGAAAAGTGGTTCAAGTACCAGAAAAAAAATTAGGGGGTTGTTGAAAAGTTAAGCTTCTTGCGACTACTAATCCAAGAAATACATCAACTAGGTTACTAATACGTCTTCTCGTCACTTCCCCTAGGAGATCATTCAACAAAGACAAGGGGATTATTTTATTAGTCAATTATTCGTTGATCGCGCTAAATCTGAATGCTAAAGTCTTGTTCTACAAATCCATGTTGAGTTACTCGTTCGTTTGCGAATGCTTAACAAACTACGTGGGTCGTGTGACTCAACACTTGTCTAGAATCCTTAGAGGTCATCACATAGCATGGATAGCGACAGATGGAAGAAAATCAGCCACGAATGCAATCGTAAACCGACAGCAATCAGTCCATCATTCGTTGTTCACCATATAGTTCTAGCAAACGTTTGTCACTTGTGAAGTCGTTGTTTTTTGATTACGTAAGTCAACCCTGTGTGATTAAAAAAATTTGGTCAATTATTTCAGCCGCCCTGATCAGTAAGTTGTTGACCCGATCGATGCGTAGGCAGCTAAAGCCTCTTTGTCTTTCAGCATCATGGAGCAGTGAAATAGCAGAGTGAATTTCGACCAACACCAAGCCATGTGTGTGAGCATTTGTGTGTGTGTTGGTTTGTGTGTAACAGAGAAGTTATGGAAAACCTACGTTTCACACATTTTGTGTTTTATAATTCCAGTAGCAGTAGAAAGCTGTATTTTAAAGATTCCAGTTTGGGTTGGCTATACGTATAATCTTTCTTTGTACGTTCAAGAACGAACTGATACAAGTGATCTCAAAACAGACCGAAAAGTTTGTATCGATTGCGTTGGGTAAGTTGTGAAACTGAATGCTTCTTACTTTTCACATTCCGCCGACTGATCCCATTCCTTCAACAGTCGTTCACCAACCAAATGAATGTGTTCTGGTTCGTCGAGACCTTCATTGGTATCTGAAACAGTCCATCAGTTAGAAGGTTATTTTCTGATCATGACGTAACCATACACAGCCAATTACGAATCTATACATTAAATCTATACCGACCGACCGATAATAGTTAAAAACGTGATTATGCCAAATCTAGCTTTCGATCAAGAAAGGGAAGCTATACGGCCGCGAAAGCAAATAAACAGCTAAGCGGAACAAAGCTAAACAGAACAAATCTACAGGAAGGATGCTAATTACGGAAGTGATAAAATGCGAAGTTATTGCGGCTCAATCTGGACTTAAGTTAGTTGGAAAACAATGAAAATTGTATATTCTGTTCGGTTAAGTAAAACCGTCGTAATGTCGTTCACGCACTGTTCGAATCCTTTGAAAGGTAACGTTTCGGAGTTGGTCTACAAACTTTATCTGATCGTGGGTAGTGAACCCTTCAGAACACTACATGCAGGTTCGTGATTCGCTAGTCCTCCAATGCCACCACACGAATCAGCCATAGTGACGGCGATCGATCACAATTTCCAACCCACTTGCCTCGCACACGTGTGGTGTGCACGTAGTCACGTGCACCGATTCGCTCTTGACTGACAGTCGGCCTGTTAGGGTCATTTATATTCCATCTGTTTCCGTATTACTGATTAGTAGGGGATTTTGGTTTTCATATAGATTGAACATCACCCACAAATGATCACAGCTGTCGCATTCTCATAGACTTCCCAGTCGGACACTTTCGAAAAGAAGATTCGAGTTTCGCTATCATTAAAGCTTGTCAGTAGAGCATATCCTTCCCTCGATCGGCACTAGAACTCTGGCCACCCTTTCATGAGTCAACTGTGTTGACCAATGCGCCAGTAACTTCACATTAGGTATGACCGAATTATCATGTTTCCGTATTCGTGGTGCACCAATGCAATTCAAGTAGACAATTACGACAAGCGGTTTCCGCTTAAGTTTGTCCTTTCTGTCTTAGTGGAAACAACTTTGGATAATAAGATGAGCTGTCTCCTTAATTTAGAATTGTTATTAAAGCCACAGCGTTTACAACTTTTACTTCTGTAACAAGCCTTGGATAGTTACAACTGTGAGCACATTTTTAACGTACCGTTTCAAAAATCGGCACATCGGAAGCACATGTACTGAAATTGAAGGTGTTTGTTGGAGCCGGATAACAAGTAACAGGTGAATTATCCCGATTCGGCAGCTTTTCCAAACAATTTTTCAGCCACATAATCAGTTGTGTAAACTTAATCTAAGTTTGCACAAAATCTTGACCATTCTTTCGGGTCTCAGTGACAATCGGTTGATCATTCGTTCTTAAGCTTTACACATGCACACTGATTCTCGATGGTTACCCCTAAATCACTCCACACATATTTCCCTTTGGCCACATGATGCGTAGACGGTGAGCTTCCGAACCAGCCTCTCTCAGTAGTTTACATTTCAGTGATAACGTTGGTTGGTACATTTTATCGAATACTATTGTCGGGTGCGTACGGTTCATTATTGTTGTTATGCAAAATACCTGTAAAGCAAACTATCCTAACTGAGAAGGACAAGTCGCTGATTTGTTGCAATTCTGTTTCACGGGCGTTGGCAGTCAAATCGGAGATGTTAACGGTTGACGGCGTCGCTTTTTCCTATCTTGTTTTAATGGTTGGCATACATGAAGCAATACAGCCGGTACTTGTCTCATCTTTAGAGTACTGTGTTATTAAATGTAAGGTCTGGAAATGATGAATTAAAATTTTCTATTAGGTGAGCTACAAACCTGTCACCTAGGGCTAGAAAAACGCATCTTTAACTTCAGTAGTGGAATCAGTGTGTAGCTTTAAGTTGTCTGCTGAACTAAATATAGCTTCACTTAATGGATAATAAGCTCATAGGTTAGTAGCAATATTATCATCAACTTTTGTACTGTCCGATTCATTCTTGTTCTCAAGCCATCACTTGAAAAATCTGGATTAAATTTCTGTTCATGAGAGTCAGTTCCGTGATATGAATTCCTCTCACCAGTTGGATTGCTTGAATACCGGTTATCTCGACTGTTTGTGTACAATTTTGAATAATATGGCGGTAACCAACTCCTTATCTAAACGTAACCAAACTTGTCACATTGAAAAAAATGCATTAAAGAATAAAACCAAGAGAGGCTATTAGCTTAACTACGTTGTCTTTTGAATAAGACTCCAATAGGTCTTAGCCTGTTGTGAGCTGTATGAGGGAAGGAACTTGAAATAACGTTTGGCATTAGTCACCACAAAACTCAGTCAGAATTAAGTGTTTCAATATGCTGGTAAAACGAAAATTAGTCGTTATATTCGGCCTATTTGTCCACAGACGGCGACCTTTGTCATGTCAGCCAGTGTGGTCAAATCAATTTGATAGACCGAGCGATGGGTGACAAAGTGGTGGATGTATGACAGTCTGTTGTTCGTTGGTGCTTATTTGTGAGTTAAACTGTGTCTCGTGTGAAACACATATGGCGTCGTACATATACGAAGCAGAAATCAGAGTCCTGATGAACGGTACGTTTTCGTGTAACAGTACTGTATCGCTTTTCAAATTCATGTTCATTTCGGCAATAGCCCAACTGACGTAGACTGGTGAGTTCGTTGATTATAATGAATATATAAAGTTGCATTCCGTTTCAGCAGAAGTTAACTGATAAGCAAGATCACTTCACTTGTGATGTGACACACGAGGAGATATGTACTGCGGTCGGCGGCCGTTTTCGTGGTTGCTGTTGGTTTGCCATCCTGATTTACTCTGTCCCATTCTTTGATCACTGATTTTGTGAATAGTGTATCGGTCTGCTATTCGCTTTAGTATTTGTCGTCGTGATCAGCGAAACGAACTCAGTAGATAACACTTCTTACCTGTTGTTCTTGAAGCGAATTAACAAATCAGATTTCTGGTTCTCTGTAAAACGTTAGTCAGAATCTCGGTTGATTTTGCGGGATGGTTAACAAATAAGCTTGCGAGGTGAACAAAAATTTAGAAGCATATATTGCAACATCATCACGCAAACTACAAAAATTTCAGTGAGGTGTCACACTACTGCGAAGCACCACCTACCGAATTCGATGGCTCTTGTATCGAAAGTAACTGTTACGAGAGAGGGTTCCATATAGACGATCAATGTATAGACAGGGGTTAGTAAAGCGATTTGGTCATTTACACAAAAGTAAGTATGAAATTTGTCAATTCGCGCAATATGCAAACAGAAAATGGTTATAACTCGAGAAGCACCAAGTACAAGTACACGAATTTGTTTGACAGCAAGCGTACGATCACTACGTATCTGGAGAAAATGCCAGCTTTGTATACTGCAATAATGTTGCTGACGGTCACCAAGGGCCCATTTTTGATAATCTTCTTCTACGTCTAGTATCAATACGCAGAATTTTTTTTCTTGGTTTGAAAGGTTCTATCCTATGACATTTTTAAGCCGTGAATCTCTGTATGATTCACGCAGTTGTCCGTTGATTAAAATGAGCTATTTCACGGTGTTTTTAATGGCACCCTTCGGACCTTTAATTTAACGCTGAGTCTACTGCTATTTTCTCGTCTATGCATGTTGAATAGTTTCTTGAATTGCCTCGTTTTTATACAGTGTGTTGGTGGTATAAAGTAAGCACGTTCTTCAACTGAAATCATATAAGTCTTCAGGCAGATGAGACCAAATTATATATAATCATCCTATGAGTTAAGTTCTAATGTACATACACACGAATAAGGAAATAAAAGCAAACAAGTGTTTCCAAATTTGTTACAAACTGACTACTTCCTACACATGTGGCTAACAAAATATGAAGGAGCTGAGACGTGATGAGTAAACCTTATTGTAACTGGTGGTTTAAGCTTCCAATATGGCTGTAGAAGATGTAGTAAGGTGGCTAGTACGTCAGAAGGATCACGCAGTATTATGTATGAAAAGTTATGATTTAGGTTTTTTCGAATAGTGTGGTGGACTAGAACAGATAATTGGCCATTAAAGCACTTACATGAACACAAGAGAAAGGTGTGTAAATTAAGGGTATACTCAAAATACCAACACAAGTAGCGAACGTGTAATATAGCCAACAAGACAGAATGAAACGAGGAACAAGGCGTTTATTGAAAGGTGGTTGTTTATGACAGGATTTTAAAGAATCTCCACTGGTGTGAACTGGTCAATTTAGGCTAATACCAAGATAGTTTGGCATGAGTTGGAAATCACAGAAATAAACCGCGTGTCGTAAGTTAAAACTGGTCTTTGATAAGGAAAAAGTTACTGTCTGGCATTCGGAAAAATTTATTTTGTTGAATTAACGGCAACTCTTTATCTATAGTGATATAGAAAAGCGCTGAGTAAATTTCATACTGCGATTTACAGTAAAGTTAAGCACCTGAGCTTAATCTCATCTAGTTTGTGGGCACTTTTATTCTGAATGTATTTGGTCATCATTTTGTGTGCACGAATTATGGTGGTATTTCTCTTTATTTCAATAAAGCGCCTCACAAAACAAGTCTTAACTGATAACACTAATCACGGGGAAGACGATTTTTAATCGAGTGTTTTAGAATTTGTTGGGTTTGTGTGGAGTTTTTTTCTGTTAGTTTTAAGCTTCTACTTCAGTGAAATTTTCAAATTGATTCAAGATCTAAACATAAATTCAGAAAATATGAAAAGCATGACCATTACATTGTTACAAATTGAATACCATAAACGGGAAATTTATCGGCCTACTTCCGTATTATGAGCTGTAACGAAATGACATCATTAGACGTCAACCTTATCTCAAAATCAGGTTCGCAGTTATATATGTTCACGTTTATTACTTTGAGTTGGTAGTAGAAAATGTCCTGGACGTTTTCAAAAACATTTTAGTTTATAAAATATCAGTGCTAAAAGGTCAATAACTTTCATGCATATCATTAGTAAAAACTAAAACACGCTGGTAGATTTGGACACCTCCTGGGTTAGAAGATTGATTTACGAGTTTAGCTATCAAACATCCAGTTCAAATGATCGCTCATGTGCTTGCCGATTGAGTCGGGCTTTGAATGTCTCCTGCCTAGCGGGATGGGATCTGCAAGTGAACAATGCGGTGTGTAAGGAAGTTTGTGGTAAAGGATTGGGTTTCCTCCAGGAAACTTGTAGTGTACCGAGGATAAACCTAATGTCACTAAAATGTTTTAGTAAAAGACTATTTGAACTCTGTGCATTTTCCAGTAAAGTGCAGTTGGACAGTTCAAATGAATGAAACGTTTCATAAGCATGTGCAGTGAAGATGAGCGATCGTACTATACTACTCACACCGCGACCATTCAGTAGTAGGTGCAGAGCATATAGTTTGACATCGTACAAACCACAGGAAGAATGCAGGAAGGATTATCAAAGTGCAGCATCGCCCATAGTGATCTCTGCTACTTAATGGAACTGAGCATTGACGTCTGTGGCAGCCCAGACGGTCTGAGGCCGAATACCGCGTGCCAATAAGTGGTTTTGTGTCTGGTTTTGTTCAAATGCTTAACGCATGTATTGCCTTGTCGAATAAACAACCCTTGTGCCATCCGCGTTCTTGAATCAAAACACATGAGTGATAAGCTTAGATGATGCAGCTGCATATTTTACAAAACATCGAGGTGAGATTTTTCACAAATTTTCCCCAAGAAACCAAACGTCATATGTGTTGTTTCCCATCCTTACACAATGTACGCGCAAATTTGAATAAATTTTCATCTCTCTCCTATACAGAGACGACGCACTTTAGACTACCAAAGTAAAATCTAAGAGGCACAATACAGATGGTTGCTGTATAAATAGAAATGGGTGG
>LUCH01003033.1:5181-34677 GCA_013368495.1 Paragonimus heterotremus | reverse complement strand
GGCGATGTGTTGCAATCAATACCGTAACTGCATACATACCATTTCTAGTTCTTCCGCTTGATCTTCTTTTATTAATTTTCAACCGTCTTAGTAACGTTTTCTTCTAGAATATTCCAGGTTACTGTTGAGGTGAGCGGCGACTCGAGCCATAGTACGTTCTGGTCAGGCTCATGGCTGGTATGATGATGATGATGATGACTCCGATGCTATGTTGTTTTGCTTATAACTTGCTTACGTCTATGTCTGTCGGACTGAAAAGTTTCCCTTTGTGGGTTATGGCTGCTCAAATACCTCTGAAGCATGCTAACCAAATGTTTGGCATATCATGCTTTGTTTTGCTAGGATAAACAATATTGCAGTTGTGCTTTGGCTTGGCGTACGGGTATGAAAACGTTTGTGTGAAATGTAGTCCATATTAACACTCTCTGGATTTTCAATTTGTTTCAAGAAGAAGTTGAGCAACGCTGATGTTAAAAGTTGTGACACTAGACCTGAGTCACTGGTGGATATGTTGCTACGTCGGTTGTCTCGATTCCCTTGAGGAAGACCGGAAAATCTCGATTTCATCAGGCATTTGTCTGTGATAATCTGGTTGTGTCTATCGAGAAGTGAGTAGTGCGGTGGTCAGCACGTTTGTCTCTTGAGGACGTAAGCAAGTGTTCAAATCTCATGTGTGGAAATCATACATACTTGTTGGACCTGTTGAATTTCGTCTGTTATATTTGTCGTCTTGTGTTTGGTATGATGCGTAACGATGAATCCGTTGAGACATATTTGGTTTGTTTTTAGAAAGCCGATCCTAAATTTGCCTTTATTTTTCTCTGCTGTGTACAGTAAATGACCATGACGAATTTTGTACCACAGCCACACACAAAACGTCTGCTTTTTATATAATTATCACGGCTTATCTGTTGAAACTTCCCTCTTGGCATTGTTTGACACGTTCTCACCTCCATTTGCACCGGGTTGTTTTAACGTGCTCATTTCTCGCTGACCGACGGCTATTTACGAACTCGTGTGTGGTTACTCTTTTCTGAACGCTTTTCTGCTGAATACTTCGCGTCTCTGGTCAATTCACATTTAAGGTGAGATAGTGCTTTAGTGTAATATTACCAAACAATATTGCATAAATTCCAATCCTTTTGATAATCTTTTCTGACATTTTCAAGACTTTGAAGATAGTCCCCTTAACCCGACCGACTGAATAAGTGTTATTGGAATTGTCGATTATGCCTTACTCAGTGAATTACCCTGAATCGCCAGAAGCGATCCAACTCTACTTCTGACGGGCTCTGATATGAACGAATCTCGAATATGGTAGTTTTTCTAATAAGAACAACTGCGATCCCTATGCGAACACACGTGGCTGTGGTTTACTGTGAACGGTATTCAACTTATATTCAGCGGTGATCACAAAACTCACTCCCATTGGACGTACGAACTGTCGTGAGCCTTGGTAACCCGTAATTCCATTTACTAACAAAACTGTGGCACCCGCGCCTGCAGTTGCTGCACCTTACCTGTCTACCCGTGCACGCGTGTGTGTCCGCTCTATCTCACCCTGGGCCCGAACGATCTAATCGCGCTATTCATACAATCAGTTGGTTGACTGTCTTATCTATGCATCATCGTTAATATGATTCATTCTCTTGTGTTCGATAAAGCTACGCGCTACTGTCCTCACATGTTCTTATTATCCTCTGGGCTGACTACGTGACAGAGCTCGCAGTTTGTCGTGTGTTCTAGATTGTAACAAAAACCAACAAGGTTCATTGTATGACTGAGTGGGAAGGCGGCAGATACGAAGTTCGCCGTTCAATTTTGGTCGATAACGCTGTTATGACAGACAAAACTATCGATTCTTTGGTCTAAGTAACCAGAGCGGAGTGTGATAGTTAGCCCACTCAACTTCTTGTGGACAACCTCGGGTTGCTAAAGGGGACACTTTTAAATGATAGTTAGAACGGCCTCCGTATATAATTGTTAATTTCCACTTGTAATACAACAAAAATGTGTGGATGCCATGGTCAGGGGTCACATTACAAACCGTCATTTACGCGCAAATCTCTAATCCCATCTCTATGACGTAATTGTGTATGGACGTACAAAGTTAGTGACATGCCGTTTTAGTGTATAATCCGTGTTTGTAGTTTTCCTACGCTTCTCACATACAAAGTCAGTCGTGCCTTCCTTTTTTGTTTACAGCTTTCTCTTAAGTGGGTTGAACGTAGATAATTATACTGACCTGATAAAAATTGTTCGAAACCGTTTGTTCATCGCTGTATGCTTCTACTCGCACAATAAAAAAATAGACAGTATAAGTCGTATACTTCAGACAGATCGAACGCCTGGTGTAAAGAAGTCTGTCCTCATAATGCATGACTTAGTGATGTGATTGTATGCTTCATGATGTCACGTTCAAGCACCACTCGGATGAACAGTGATTCGTACAGGTGTGAAATCCAAACCCAATAATTGTGCTTTAGGACGGAACTTTTATCTAAATTCCTTACAAACTATCAGGTGTTGATACCAGTCAGGCTGGTCACGGGTTAATTAGTCAATCACAAGGTAATGAGAAGAAACTTGGCGAGAATGCGCTTGTCCAATCAGGGCGGTGATGTGAGGTATGCAGCAGTTACAACTTGATTATTTATTAATGCCAGCATGGAAGATTGGAAAGTTTGTATTGACCTACCTGAACAACGTAGCCTGAAATACATTTGAAATTTTTAGGTTGTGGCAACCCGTCAACCAGAACTTGACCGGATAGAAATCGAGGGTCTTTTCGGCCAGCCAAAACGTCCAAGAGTCTAAGTGATAGAGAATGCGCAGGCACGAAGAAGTAAAAAATTAATCATAAGTGCTCTCGTGAATGAATTGATTTAATCCAAATGGTTAGGAGGAAAAGGACTAGAAGAATACTGACATGGAAACAAGTTTGTTTTTGATGTTTCTTCACCAAAATATTGACGATGCAAACAAGTGTGAACTAGTTACTTTAATGAGGGCTGGACAACTGGTCAAGACCGGCGGTTTATTTCAAGACTGGTAGATTTAAGGGGTTTCAGCCGACTTACAGGGTTATTACTTAAATTTCACACATTTTCATCGCTTTTTCCGAGCCAATGACTTGCATAATTCTATACCAGTATGTGGGAATAATTATTTGATTTTTACGGCCTGTAAACTGCACACAGTGAACAAGTTCGTTTTTAATTTGTCTCCATAGACCTCAATCCGCAAAAGAAAAAAATGCGAACAAACATTTTGCTGTTTGGAACTGTCGATGGAGATATACTTTGACAATGACAACCAGTAATAGCATCACACAAAAATGAAACAAAACAAGCAGATATGTTTACAGTTTGGTCTTCATTTATATCTGAGCTAGAAATATCCTCGGGCCGGTGAACGCATATGCGTTCCAATCAGTTCAACAGTGCAAGGTAAAATATATGAGTTAGCAAATAAATGTGTTTAACTGGTAGTCTGCTGATTCAGTAAAACAACAAAAACTAGTGTTGATAAATTGTAGTGTACAATAAAATGTGGGAAAAGAACAGGATTCCATCACTGCATTCTTTAAAGATGTATTACCCCATTTTGGATAGTTCAAGTTGGTAATTCTAGATAATACGTGAGCTGGTTTGTTTTAGACGTGTTGAGCTGATTGGCAGGGTCATAAAAAATTTGTAATCCATGGAATCTATTCTGCAAGATTGTTATTAACTTAAGGAATGGCTAACATGACCCATATAGGTTCAGTGAGACAAGTGCATCTAGCACGATTTTCACTAAACTGTTTTGACAAAATCAGCTGCTTGGAGTGATGAAGATGGTTAAAACTGCCCCGTGTGTCTACTTAGCTAGAAGTAGTTCACCGTGGCCATCAAATCACATTTATTAAAGTCAATGCATTCGTTGGGTTGTAGATGATTTCCGGGTTCACTAAACCTGTGTCTTCCAAGTGAAGTTAACTGTATTTGAGCCCATTTGGTCATCCACAACAGCTCCAAACTTTTCCCCGGTTCACTTTTAAGTCACCATCAGGTCCGTCTAATCACTACTAGTCTGAGATGATCCGAATTCTGCATGCATCACAGTTTTTGCAACAGGCATGAGCAAGCTTATTAATTGGTCGGTCGGATTATCTCGACACAATGGACCTGGAATATATGACCGGGCTAAACATTCTTATCAAAGGTTTGTGGGCTCAGTCAAACCTGGTCTTGTTGGCCAGCTAAGCAAAACAACCGAGTGGATCCACCAACTAAATAGCATATTTTAGAAATTTTACTTGATTACTCAGATGAATTAAGTCGTGCCAGTTTCTTTCAATCCATCAATAAACTTACTCGATTACTTCATCATCATCATAACAACTCGATTACTTAGGACGATGACATCACCAGTGATTAGCAAGAAAAGAGGCAGATAATGAGTGTTAACGTAACTAACATCGAAATTCAATTTTTCCATCTGCATTCGGTCATATTGGCCAGACAGCTACAGTTGGATTGAGCCCACGTGATTCATCCACATTCTTCATTCCTACTTCCCTAGTGACTGTGACCTTGAACCTTTCTGTAACAACTTAACCGTGATAAACTGTGGAGAGTTCAGCTTAGTCAGTTAATCAGACAGGAAACGTGCTTAAGCTGTAATATTAGAAATTCAAAACCACGAACGGTTTCTAAACTATTATTCACTTAGTTCAATAAAGTATGTTATTTCATTGTAACCAAGAAGTCCTGATCACGGGATGATCGGTTGAAGTGAAAGAGAGGAATATTGCCTATTCTCCAGTTAAAATGATGGAGCAAACAAAAAGCCATTCACTAAACACCAAAAGTGAAGGTTTACGTATAATTATTCGATCATGCCTTTGGTGAGAATAATATTGTAACGGTTTACGCGCTGAAATCAGAATCGCGGTGGCCGAGATAAAAATTCCGGTATGGACGAGGACATACATTACTGATGTTCTCTAAGGAAACCAAAACTCGAGTTTAGTGCTGTCATTCAAAATGGAACATGCGAACGACGCACGTGAATGTAAAAATTGCAGTCGAATATGACCGATACTCTACAAGAATCCTGGCCAACAAATTTAAAGTTTTCATCTAAACGGAAGCAGACACGTGGATGTAAGTTGGCTGATAATCAAACGCAGTGTACACAAGAGCATCTTTTAAAGATCGCGCATCCCAATTAAGACTGTGCCTATGTGCAGTGTTCAAAAGATGGAAACTTAAGTTCTTAGATTTTGCACTAGGGGAGTAGGGTAAATCGTTTTCTCGGTCATAACGAGTTGCACGATCATCACATTTTATAATCAAGACTACCTTCCTGTTCACGTAGTCATCATATTAGATCACAAAAGGCACAAGGTAACGCACTCCAACTTCGGCAATGAACTGCTTTAAGATCGACTGTTGTGTTTCACTTGCATCCTCGTTTTCAAGATTAATTGGACCGCTTGTAGTCATTGGTGGAACTGCATTTCCTACGAATGCAGACATTCAGCAGACCGACATTGAAGTTATGGTTGATTTAACGTTTCAATTAATCCCTTTTCTCACCCGCACTCCACATTCTACTACTCAATAAACTGGGGATTTCGTAGGAACTAGGTTTATCCAAGCATCGTCTGTCTTTTAGAACCAGCCATGAACTTCCTCAACAGATGAAACTTCAGCTAGTTATTTTTGGTTTATTATGCATATAGACTTCAAACTGGCTGGCTAACTTAACCTTTTCATCCATTATGGTTTCCCACACATGTATACTCTTCTCTTGTGATCATTGCGACATCCAATCGGGTATGCGATCACCACCCTTGAAGGACTACGATAAAGAGCAGTCCTTCAATCTGATGAATTAGTTACACACACCATAGCCTCTCTCCTGTTTAGCGCGACTGCTTGTGTTTTTATTTTGAGGCTAAGGCACACTGACAAGTTTCGCCCTCATAGTCCGAATCCACGAAGTGAATTCGTAGCAGTGAATTCAAACGTTGAATTTTCTTGGTTGTCAAAACGTGTTCATGGTTGAGAATCGGTTGGGGTTGTTTACTTCTTTATTCATTCACCGTCGTTTGTCATGTTAAAGTTTTTCATCCTCTTTCTTTAACACGAACACTTCACACCTCATTCGCACCTAATCAAGACTTTTGAAATCACACAATGTCGTTGGCCTTTTCCGAAGAGGAGAACTAGACACGAGGTTCGCTCTGGTCAATAAGGCATACCCTTGCCTTCACCAAGGTATGAACTCTGATCCACATTCCTATTGGGTAACCATGCTGACTGCTACGTTGTTGACCGCACACTGGACAAAACTGAATTATCGTGTTCGAACGCTCAATCAAATTCACTTGTGAGTAGCGTCCAGGTTTCTCAACCACCCCCAGTGGACAGGCAGCAACTGTTCCGATAACTCGAGTTTGGTTACGTTGAACTGGTAAAAATGAGTAACTCTTTTAACCAAGGTTTTCTCGGTGATAGGACGTGTGGGGATGTGATAGGTGTAATTCAAAATGTACCTGCATATGATCGCGGTTTTCACCTCTACATAAACTTTTCAACCGGCTCCTCCCTTAGAAATGTTTGATATTATCAGTCTTTCCGTACTGGGGTAATCGACACATCACAGTCATTCTGAGTATTGTCGGCACCACCATCAACTCAGTGTTTTGATTCCTTAGTTTGGGATACTTGCAGAGCTAATCACATCAAGATCACTGGTCCTAAACTGGCGTTCGTACATGTTTGCCAAAAGTTCACCGTCTCTCAAGCCTATGAATCAAACCATCCGCTTTGACACACATTGAGGTGCAAATCAGATGAGGAAAGTTGTGCTGTACTTAAACCTAGTTTATTCGAGCATCAGGCGACTGCTACAAATATCCACAATTCTCCTCTACCTGTTTACGAGGAGGAGCAATTTATGAAACGCAGTGAAGCAGTACTAACGAAATTTTGCTCCGATTTCTAATATCAATCAGCAGTACAATGCTTGAGAGAATAAAGGTTGAAATATAACAATCGTTACAAAAACCGTTAATTATCATTCGGGATGCTTACTGAACAACAGAGCAGTCTGCTGACAATTGCACACCAACCCTAACTGACGCTAAACAATGAAACCTAGAGGCGGCTTTCGATGCGTTATAAAAGAAGATAGCAGAAAAGTATTACTGGTAACTTCTAAGTATATGTTAAAGCGGTACTAAGACGAGGTGGTAAATGAGAACTGTCATTCAAAATTTGCATCTGCAAGAGATTTAAACTCAAAAGCATGGGTCTCGACTGTACCTGAACCACCAACAGGAATAAAATGCTCGCAGACGACGAGTGCTTCAAAAGGTGAACCAAAACGCAACACAGAACTGTTTGAAATTTTCACGTTTGAAATCACCGGTAGCACTGGTGGATCCTAGGGTGCAGACGTTGAGAAATCATACTCGGGCTGTCTGTCTCCTGAAACATTTGGTGAATTCTCCGTGACGTATTGGAGGTTGGTAGGTAACTCAGTACAATAGTGAAAAGTACTGAGTTTTTGGCATGGCTACTTAGCTCAGCCAAGAAGCACTTGCTATGTGTGCAATTTTTGTTCTTGTCGGTAGATTGAGTCCAGTCGAAGCCCGTATTTTTACGGCTGATCTGTTTTGAATTAACAAATCTGTCAAACTGCTTACCGGAAAATGCTATTAAAAAAACGCACTACCTAAGAAACAAATCTTCAAACACTGGCGCATATGATAGTACACTGAAACCTACTGTGGTTGAAAAGGTTCGATTGGATGATTTTTAAATGCTGTCATAAACAATATAGTTAGTAACACACTGTTCCAAGTGTCCTTGAGTCTTGATTCATATCCTACATTGTGCTCAGTTATCTCTTATTTTACGAATTTTGTCAAGTTTAAGTAAATTAACTCAACCACAATAAATTCACAGTGACAAGCTTACGAAGATTTTCCACTTCCAGTTGGGCCCATGATAGCGTTTAATCCAGGTCGGAGAATGCCACTGTAACCAAAGTTGTGAAAGTTATCAAATTAGTTGAGTACCAGTTTTATTACTAATAGGTAAAAGTTGAAGTAATCAGCTTGTGTACCGAAAGGTACATGCTGATATGTGATTACTGATTGGTTACAAGTCAATCGAACACTACCTAAATTTACTATGGAATAGTTGGGGGAAATCGAGACTTGAATCCACTACCATGTGATTCATAGCCGGTTTTGTTATCGTGAATGTTTTATAAACAATAATGCTTACGGACAAGCTCAAGCTAATCATTTTTCCGAACTGATACTCATTGGACAGATGGCCAACTGTTTAATAGCGACAGCTGGCGATAGAAATCGTATGCTTTTTGTCACTATCGATGGCTATCTGTTTCGTGCTAATCGGTTTTATTTTGAGTTGTTATAGGATTCTAGACTACGGAAACTTCAACCAAACCTTAGTCTTTACTGACTTGAATACGCATATGACAATAACTCTCATATTCTAGACTAAACACGTGATCTCCAGATCGTATTACAACAGGGTTTACGCAGGCATTATGAATTGGCCGTTCTACATTTGTTGGTTGTTTTCCCTCTTCCGAGTATAATAAAACATTAGCGGCTTGACTTGAAAGCACACTCTGGATAGGGCGCCATGTATTTGAACCTAACGCGCCACCAATGTTCGTTTTATCAGGATAAGAAAAAACTTGTTCACCTAATTCTGTGATGCGGGACTCGTAACTACAACCAAAGTGCTGCGGTGAGTTTTTCTACGCATCCCTGTTTAAACCAACCGCATCGCATGGTTGTACCCCAATCGATTGCCGTGGTGTCTAGAACGAAAATGTAGCTGTCTTCATTAAGTCACTTATATACAGTTCACCCACTCGATTACTATTAGTTGGATCAAAATATACTAAAGCGCTTTCGGTGTTTCGGCTTTACTTGAACTTTTCCAGCATTGAAGTCCTTGATTTTTTCGGCTTCATGAGAAAACCAGATGAATCAGTCACACCTATGCTCCAGCCACACTTAATTTTCGGCCATTTCTGTTTAGAAACATGAACTGACCTGGGGAATTTTCCACACATATATCTCATTCCTATGGGGTATCTAATTTAACTGGAATGAAAATGTGAACAATAAGCAACGGGTGACGGTAGAAATGAGTTGTGAAGAGGAATTACGATTTTATGTAAAATACCCACATTGGATTAAACTTTCTTTTCCTAATAAAGCATCATCATTGAAATAAGGAATCCGCTGAATATTTGTTCGGTGTAAATTCTTCGATGAAAATATCGTGCTTGCAAATAACCCAAGATGATCGGGGTCGCTCCGTCGTGTCTGTTACAATGGAACACTTGGAAGTGAATTACAAAAACACTGTGTGATCACCCGAGCCCTCGTAAGTCGTGGTTTGTGTATCTTGTGAAAAAATTTGGGATTCGTTCAGTTGTTGGACCGTCTGACTTCTTTGTTAGTCATATCGACCGGCGTGATACCAAATGTGACTGTCTTGTATTTACACTTCTTTTATCATTAGTCTTCGCGTACTCGGTAGCAGGTAAATTACTTTTTGGACTCGACCTGCCGCAATTATATGCGGTTTGACAAATCTTGTAACTCTTTACTCTGTGCGGTAGAAAACCTTGACTCGGTTCAGTCGATTACGGAATTGCGGTATTACTGTAGCTAACGACTGTGCATCACACAACTGACACACCCGAATCTGGTCGTTCAGCTCTAATGATAACGGTTAGTCCAATTTTCCCATAATTTATGTAATCCTTAAAGCAAAGATAGCTTGCTACATTTGACCTGTTTCCACCAAAGAATTCAAACCATGGGTTTTAAAGTTATTCCATCCAATATAGTACTCACAGGTGACAGATAGCCAACTCACATGGGAGTAAACCACGATACTTTTGGTTTTTACGTTATTTGTTTGTAATAAGTGTTTAACATCAATTGCTATTGACTGTACGGGAATTGCAACGAACCGAATCCCGAACAGCCCAACGTTAATAAACAGCTACAGAGGGAAAACCATGGATCCAGCACAACTGTCCACCATGGTTTCGGCAAACACCAAGCGTCACGGATTGTGACAATGCACCATGTTAGTGGAAACGTGGGTTAAAGTAAAACTGTGATTTGCAAGTGGGAGGTGTCTAAAATTTTGTGAAAATAATCACTTGTCATTAAATATGACAAAGTAGCATGTGTCGGTATTATCAAAACAAATGGATCAAGTACCGTGGACATGAATCGTTTCTAACACATGTAGAAGTCCATCCTAATTACATAATGAAACGACAAATTCCACACAGGGTAAAGGCGCTATCTGTCTCTCAAACACACCAGTGTACGTTGCACAATTTTTGTCCAGGAAGACCCTAGTTCCCCAAAAATATGATTTTGCAAAAGTCGTAACAAAGTACAGTTGTAAGTGACCTTCACAGTTGACATGGTCATGCACTTTTCCGGGTTTCACAGGTGCCCCCATTGGCCGTTGTTGCGCTATCTGTTCGCCGATCATAGGCATAGCGTCAGCCATACGGTCAAAAAGATTGGACCAGACAAAAGTACATAAAGTGGTGCGGACATGCAGTCGGGATGACAACAAAAATTGGCACGAAGACTGATGGCGTACGGACGAAATGTGTTGTTCGGCTACGCTCATCCAATGTGACTGTATCACAGACACCAGAGATTAGTAACTCTACCCATTAGAACTCTGAACAAGACCGGAGCATACTAACCGCTGTTATGAAGCATGTGCTTCGCAATTTCGCATATCTGCTTCAGATTATTCAAATGTTTATCCTCCAATGAAGTGACGAAAAAGTTAGTTAATAAAATTTACATCTTCCACTCAACGAAACCATCTGTATGCATGGATAAGAAAGTCACTCATATCGTGTTAGCCCTGAATGGGGCTTTCGCCGTTCACAGAATGACTTGACATTTACGGCAGTATTCCCATATCTTTGTCGTCCATCGCTTGCACACAGAATCGTTCGGTGTGGCGGACAAGATGGGCGCATTGTTGCCCCGTGACGTTTTTCATAACGGAATGGACTACTTGTTCCAGAATACGCATGTGCCATTCCTGCTTGATCAGGATCACCACCTATCAACGCATCATAGTGGACCCACAACTGCTGCTTCACTCTCGCCTTCACTATGTTCCGGACGTTCTCAGTAGGATTCAGCATAGGCGAATACAGTGCTAATTGCAACAGATGCCCACCTTGATATGCACCTTCGGTAAAGATGCTTTTCAAATCAGTGTGACAAGGGACATTACCACAAACTACCACTACTACTGACATAACTGCGCCGATCTTCAGTCTACCTATCAAGGCACGGAACTGCTGTCTACAGTCAGTACTGTTGTAGGCACTCCTTCGCATCGTGTAGGTCGTAATAGAACTTACTGCAACTGTTTCAATCAAAGGTAAGTTTCGGCCTCTACTGTTGTTGACAGAAAGCGCATGTTTTCTTTCCCTTCAAAGAAGGTTCCTTAGACCTTGTGCAAAACAAGTTGAAATTCGTCTCATCAATCCAGCAGAGTATTGGAGCTAGTATAGCCCTCCAGCGATCGATAAACAAAATGCCGCCATACCGTCTGGTTCCCACTGGTGTTCATGCTGACGGGAATTTGGCACAGCCTCTTCACAGTGATGAACCGCCCATTCAAATATCGACTGATAGTGGTTATAGATACGATTTCCGCGCGTATTTTCAAAAACGCGAAGGTTACTGTTGGGCTTGTAGATATCCATTTTAGTATTACGTCGATCTTTGATTCACTCAAAATGTAACTTCTATGCCCTCGGCACGGTTGCGTTAAGTAACTGATACAACCGACATGGAGGTACTTATACGCGGTCTTGCAATTGACTCCATTTAGGCGAGCTATCATGCGCCGATCACGGCCTGTTCCGAAAGCCTCAATAATGCGCCTGCGTGCGTCGGGACTGATGCAGCTGGACTTGCATCTGTCATCTATGACTGATTTTGAAATACTAAAACATGTTTATAAAGCCAGTTGACTGCGCCCGTGCTGTAGGTCACAGCATGATTGACGACATTCATTGGGTCATGCTCTCTGTCCCCCCTTGACTGGACTCTATGCTCCAATTTGACCACATGACGGCTTTGACAAGACAAGTTTTCTTCCGGACATCGCTCTGTCGCAGCAGCCAATGCGTGCAGTCGAAATAAAAAAGGCCGCAAAACATGACTCCACTAAACCAATCATAAACCACTTCCATAGCCTGAAAATAGGATGGAGAAATTCTACTTCCCTAAAACGGAATGCATTTTCATAAAAGATACATTCTAATGCTTAAAAGGGAAACCAGTGTGGAAAAAGTGATAGAGATCACCGAAAGGCTCCAGCTTTTTAATGGCGTGCTTATGCGTTACTTGGAATGATGGACGGCTTTATGAAAACTAAACAAGGCACCAATGATACAACCATTTTTAATGCAGCAACAAGTGCATCCAAGCTAAGAGTGACCGAATGTGATATGAATTCTCGTCACACAGGGCTTTGTCATACTGTAGCGAAACAGCGTCCAGTAAAGCGCAGTAGTGTCCAACCCGCTGGTTACCATGCTAAGCGCGCGCTCGCCTTTATGAATCAGAATTTCGGTCCACAACACCCCCGGTTTCCGTCCCCACGTTGCGTGCACTTCTGCCCGGTTTGTATGCGTGTGTGACCAACGCCTTTTGTCAGGGGGTTTTCCGCTTACCACTCCTCGTCCGTCGGTCCGATCTCGTTATGCAATGGGTCTTCCTGTCAACCATGTTGTCCGCCATCTGCTCGCCTTGGGCATTTGAACATATCTTCATTGCCGCATTGGGGTATTCCACCGAGTGTTGGAATACTCGCACCTCCGGTTTGATAATCCACTACAATGTGACACTTTGTTAACTAACGGGTCATTGGAGGTAAGTAATGAGACATATGCGGCTGTCTAAATACCTCACGGCTCCGCGAAATGCTACCACTAAACCAGCACATCAATAATCTCGGTTGACTACACAACTCTGTTGTGGATATGTTCGTCTCCTACAAAGGCCATCCAAGCAGAACGCGGTTAGCAAATCTGTTCGTTCGTTCTCGGCTTGTTGCCAAGGTTTGTATTGAGGAAGAGTGGGTTGATTGTATAATTTTGCCTCATTGTCAAGATACAGAGGCCACGGGGGTCTGGGTAAGTCTAAGAATAACACCAAAATATTCAAAAAGAAGAACTGAACGATAGGTAAGAGTCGAGTTCAACGTTGTTTCACTAATATCTGAAAACAAGTTGCAATATGAATTTCAAAATACCAAAGATTTGTTCCCAACCACAACGTCTTTACCTGTTACAAAGAAAACCTAACTCTTCAAAGTTGAATTGTTTTACAGGGGATAACAACTCAAACAACGTGATAAGAAGGATATGTGTTTGACTTTATGCTTGCACATCCAAACTAATCATAAATAGCCATCATCGGGTCTGCAGAAAAGTGGTCACTTGTCACGGTGGTCTATTTTATGAAGGTATGCGTTGTCTACACAATGTAAATGTCAGTGACGCGTGACGGTCACAACCACTGGATGTTGTCGAACAATTACGAGCACATAAATCCCGCATCGACTGTGGCTTCCTTGTAGTCAGTCTTGGAAATGGATAGATTTGTTTGGGTCTTACGCTTCTTCCAGTCATGCCCTCTGTACATTCAAATTTACGTACATTTTCAGGTCAAGAAACGATTGTTTGACGCCTCATGGCTCGTAGAGACTTTCAATACGTGTTACGAGTTTCGTACAGAGTAAGGTTGTCATTTGTTTTTCATTGTACATGTAATTCTTTATCGTTTCTATATCTGCCTAACATTGTATCTGACGGCCGTGGCCGTTCCGACAACTTGCCTCGTTCTACGTTGAACATTTCGAACGCCTCGCGACGCTTGAAAAGTGTAATCGATATGCGCTAAACACGAACGGTATATTGGGTTTATTCATTCACTCATTCATTCATTCATTCATCCATTCATTTATTCATTTATTCATTCATTCATTCATCCTTTCATAACTCCTCGAGCCTGACCAGCAGGTACTGTGACTTGGGTCACCGTTCACCTCAACAGCGCAGTGTTATATCATGGAAGAAGAGTTTAGTATAATGAATCAAAATTATTCAAGGAGTTCCAAGCGGATGAACCAGAAATGGTATGACTGCAGATAAGTTATTGTCTATGGCACATTAGCATCCCAGATAGTGTTTTTAGCCAGTCATTTGAGTGAACATGAGGACCCCAGATGGAAGGGCAACACCTACTCACTTTACTCAATCACAGTCATCATCACAGCGTTCTTGAGCCTGACCAGGAGGTGCTGCGGCTCGAGCCGCCGCTCACTACAACAGTGATATGGAATATCCTAGAAGAAAATGTTGCCATAAAAGTTAAAAAATAGTAGAAGAAGATTAAACGGAAGAACTAGAAATGGTGTGGATGCAGGTACGTGACTAACTGCACCACAGTGCCATCTCGGATGGCATTTCTGGCCAGCGATTTCAGTGATCACGAATAGTCAGAGTCTACACGTTGATCCTTGACCATCACATGGTTTTACCCAACTGCTGTGTTGGCCTCCGTATACATGCCTGTTACGGCAAACGCTCAGCTGTCATGCGAAGTGCATAACCCAATCTGATTAACTGGCTAACTGTTGGTGCACCCTGAGCGTTCCGTAATACGTACAGGCTAACGGCCGTACTGATCACGCGATCAGTCCACTTAATGTTAATTGGCGGGGGTAGCGGTGGTCAAGCTCAGCAAGCCTGTTGACATCATCGTCGCTAACAGACCAAGCTTCCGATTTACGAAGCCAAATTGATCGCACACAAGCATTACATGACCTTTCTTTCTTTCAGTAACGATGAGAAGTCTTTTCGACGCCTCAGATGACGTGAGTTGGCAATGACAACTCGTGTCCGCTATCCCCACTATCTCATCAGCAATATTATAAGCTAAAAAGATAGTGCTACCCTGATTTGTGAAACTGTTTCCGATAAAGAAAGCACGAGTGGGAATGTTCTGAAGCAACACCTCGTATTTTCAAGGGAACGTGTACTGCGTAAACCAGCCCGGTCGTTCACATTGTTCAAAACAGACTGCACATCATCAGCAAAGGGTTTGAGCAATGCAGTGTAATTCGCATACACCATGTCAGCCAATCTGGCGCCAAAAAGCAACTCCACGCCAAGTTTATCAAGGCTTATGTCGAATTGTCCTTTTATTTACGTGCTGAACCGATCGGCCCAAAACTAAGAGGGGGATGAGACGCGGTAACACCGCCTATGGGAAAAAGGATTCGAAATTAAACCACAGGAGCTCTGAATGTATGGGGTGAAATGATTACCATACATGGCAGATATGACGCAGAGCAAATCAGACCAGACAGATATATATAGCTGTCGGGTCGTTAGAAGGAACAACATTACGGTTCAGACAGCGCACAGACGTTCATCCGCACTGCTGCAATCTGACAGGCTCAGTGAAATGATGCAGATCGATTCAGTCGAAGCCGGATCGATCAACTGATATGACGTGATTCGCCTTAACTGCTTCGTTAGAAGATGCGCCTGCTAACGGCTTATTAGCTTAAAAAATATCAGTAAAACTCGACGTTCGAAATCTAAGTGAAATAAAGGTACGTTTGTCTGGAAATGCGAATTGATCATTATGACCACTTTATTATTCTGTCATTAGTTTAGCCTAACTCTAAGTTTTCTAAGGCACGAGGCAACAAAGCGATTTAAAATGATTCAACTATTCATTCTATGTCTTCATAACAATTGCCAAGGGAGTTTTTGCGGGGAGTGCTGGAGGAATACAAGCAATGATACACCAGAGGAAATGGTTAGTTAATTCACAGACGCAAACGTAGACCGACTGCCATCAAGACAGTAAAATGAAACGTTGATTAGGGTGTTAGTCAGCAAGCCATGCGTTCATGGGTATACCAGTTGAATGTGTGTGGCGAAATTTCTCATTTTCCGTAATAACTAGTCTGGTGTGCAGAACGTCAACATACTGGGACATGAGATGTATTTTCACTAAGGAACAGCTGATCACATTGATCGATAAAATAACTTTAAGTCCTATATACGATATCCCAAGGTTTTTCCATTCTCCAGTGAGCCCTAACTTGTCGAATTGTGAACAGAATATCTTGAGGGACATAGCTTATTTTTTAGGAGAGGGATACCTTACATGATAATGCTTTTGGTTTGTATTTCATATGGTTGAACAACATAGTTGTTTCGAACCATAGCTCAGTCGACTCATGGACCATCAAGGCGAAACTAGGTTTAAAACAACTGCACGTCGGACCACCTGGCTTGGACCTTAACGCTTCACTAGTTATTAAACATAGCAGGCAACCGGAAATTCCATCACATCAACGGGCTAAAGAAACAATTCGTGCAAGCATGCCACTGATGTTAGGATTTTCACAGGGTGTGCACCTCCAGTCGGTTCTCATACCCATGTCTGCCTGTTTCTACCGGAGCACAAGGTCAAGGTAGCTGCCGTGCAACTTCCTACTCATTTCTCATCGGCGCGTGTGTGTGACATTTCGTACATACTTCTTAATATCCGTTTCCCACTCAGTTTATCTCTGGTTACATTTTGCTCTCGTAGATAGCAGATTATACTGTTACTCAAAGCGCAATCAGAAACGCCAAATAGGCTAAACAGATATTTGTTTATAAGTGATGCGAAAACTAATTCGCAGAATACTAGTGCGATGGTGAAAGGAAACACAATTCAAGTACTATTAGATATACACTCTAGACACGGGTCATCAGGTGATTGTCGGGTGGCTCTTCAAACTCTATCAGGGTTGTAATTATTAACTGATTAATGGGCCACTATGTTCAGACTATGGTCTGTGTGTCTTAAAGCAACTCAAGCATGTTCAGCGCAACCATCCGTCATACATTTATATCTCATTTACTCACTGACCGGTTCAAATTAACCACCACTGTATTGCATGCTGGACAACAGTCTCAACTCTCTTCCAAACATCGGAAAGCCATAACAATGACTGACTGTATCATTCAAAACAGTAAACCTTTCAAACCACCGTCATTCAATTTTTATACGTGAATCAAACGTATGGCTTGTAGTTGCAGAGCCCAAATATCATAGTGACCGAAGACAAATTAGAAATTGTGACCTTCGATAATGAGGCTACAGAATCGTTAATTTCTTCCTAGCAATACACTGTGATTATTATTCCTCAACCTCATTTCTAAGGCAGAGAAAAAGGTATAATGACACAGTTCTAGTGCAACCAGCCTCAACACCAGGTTGCAGGCACATTTTGAGGTTTGAGTCTGTGGAGCGCATATCACTAGTGGTTCATATATGAAATCCATTTGGGGAAATTGACAAATATTTTGGGACAAACAATGTGCAGGTTGCACCGCGGGTCTATTGGCTACGTGCTTCTATAGCTTATAACCTCAGAAATGACATATTTGACCACTCCTAGTTTCTTATCTTTTGAACTGATGGCTCGAAAGTGATTTGATGGAAGTGCCGTTTTGGAGGAACAATGTTCACAAAAATCCCACTGTGCAACCGGTGGAACAAAACGAAATTAACAGGGCTGCTAAGAATGGTTTTTAGACAAGTGTTGCAATTAATTTATACATCCCTTAACAAGAAATTGTCATCTTTTTTTCTCACCTGACATCGTTGAGTACCGTTTTTGTTACTGCACGGCTCCAAGGCATTTTCTTCAACTTTACTTCGTAAGAAATGTGATGAAAAGACAATACGGATCCATTGAGGACGGAAGGGTGACTAATCACGCTATCACCGGAAGTGGGATATCCTGGTTGATCAACAACCAATATCGGTCCGCCTTGACTGCTGCTCATACTTTCTCGTCTCAAACGACTGGCGAAAGGGGATAAGGAGCCTAAAGGGACAACCGAAGAAAGTGCCTCCAATCTGGAATAGTTTTTTTGGCTGTCTGTTTGGCCGGGACCATACACTGTCCGAGGTGTATGTCGACTCCGGTGATTTACAGGCTCTGGTTTCGGATTTATTGACTGGCTCCATGTTAATGAACCATCCCAGCGTTCCAGCTGTTGTTCATCCGGAGCACCCACATGTGGTTCTCGCGCATTACAGTGTCGGTTGGTTGTTGCGTTACACTGTAGAGCAAGTGTTGGTGCGCTCAATGTTGGCTGATGACTAGCATTGGCGAGTACAATCGGTTTGTTTGCGGATCGGTTGGGAAAGAGTTGGGGTGCGGATAATTCATTTACATGTGCCGTTTCCTGTTGACTGTTGGCAAAAGGGGGAGTATCCATTCCATGCTATGAAAAGAAAATAGTGAATCCACTTCAGACTACATATCGGTGAAGAGCAGCATCTTAAAATCCACACGTATGATAAACATTAGGAATGAAAGAAAGAATATATCAGCATAACATTGAAAACAGCCCTCAGTGGGTTACCGAAGAAACTTGGATTTTGATTAGACTGTTTGATGCGTAGGGTCAGAAAGTGTTTAACTGACCTCTTACTTATCTCATCAAGTGGCACAGAACAGAAATGTAGTTAGCATTCGTCAGCGTCTGAAAAACTACAAAAGTTCCACCTCGGGAAATGTTCATACTAGAAGTTTTTTTGAGATTTCAAAAGAATCTTTAGCCAACTCTACACTAAACGAAATGTATGGTAAATCATGTTGGTAAGTAAAAATGTGCAGTGTACACACCATGACCACTTCTTTGACAAACATTTCAGTGGTAATTTTATGATCTTTTTCGTCCGTTTACAACAGACGAGTACAAAAATCACAACACATGAACTTAAAATGAACCAAACTAATTTCTATTGTCAAGGCCTTTCTGAAAATGATTGGTGCTGTAACAACGAAGTCACTTGAAATGTAAAATCGGATCACATTGTCTTACTCTTATTCGTACTGTGTGTGTGATGATCGTTGAATGCCACCATATGTTAATTAAAACGTTCCAATTCTGGCACTTGTCTGTGCACATTTTCATGTGTAACCATAAGAATAAACAATCAATACCTCTTCACAAATATAACCAAGGGAAGTTCGTCATCTTACAAAAGATGTGGCAAGTCCAGGATGCAACCAGTTTTGAATTCTATGCTTCTGAGCCGATTCAACAACCCGAAGTAATGATTTAGTTCAAAACTGTAAACGAAACAAAAACGTATATAAAGGGAGTCACGGTGCAAATGGTCTGATTCGGTTCCCATCCAATCTAAGACGCACTGTTAAGAGCAGTATCCAGAGTCTTCTTTAAAGCCTGATCGTGCTAGTTAACTTGGACCAAACGTGATTAAACTGTAGAATATTTAGAAAAAATTTAAAAAAATCGAACACTGAGGCTTAGATCCGTTGGAAATTGAACAGTTAAATTGTTCCGTAACCTTTTACAAAGGTAGGAATGAATTAACCCCGCATACCAGTTTAGGAGAAACGTGATTTCATTTCAAATAAACGCGACCGTGACAACACAATGTTTATTCCTGATACCAAAAAATCCAATCTGTATAATTAGCGTACGGCGTTCGTTAATCTGCGTTAACGAGTTTTAACTCGTAACACGAAGAGTTGCTAGTTCAATGCCCCGTTCCGACTATCTGCATCTGGTGCGCCCAGACACGGACGAAACCGGGCCAGAATCATTAATCATGAGGTTTTAATTCTGTTTACGACAACTACGGAGTGTGTGAACACTTCCTATTTTGGCACGTGAGTGTTAACTACTAAAGGATGTTAAACCCGAAGCATGACAACAACTCAAGCCAAAATTGGAATAACTGTTCTTGTAAAACTCTTCTTACTATTGTAACGGAACTTTAATACGATGACAGGAATACCATTTGAATTAACAATATCAATGCGGAATGTACTCAATCAATAAATCAATAGGTATTCACGTAACCATGACAACAAAAATTCTGTTACCTACCGTGACAGTGGAATCCATCGGGCAAATACTATTTTACGATATCAGAAAGACTGTTGAAAAAACCTGTGAAACCCGTGATGGTGGACCAGTTTTCAAGTGACCAACATCCCGCATTACACAGCTTTTAACTGAGATGACGAATGACCTCAGATCCGTTGACCCTTGAGTATCGATGTGATTAGTCATCACTACCGTTTCATTTAATGGCCACCACCATGTGCAGAGTATAATCGGTCGAGCCAATCACATGATGGTGTCTGATGGATTTGAAAAGGCAACCACGCACCAGTCTTTCGAAATGAATACTTGTTTCGGTCAAGCACAGTCAAAGTAGTATAAGTCTATTACGTCTGTGTAGAAGTGGATTCGGAATTAACGCCTGATGAACAAAATATGAACTTGAGGGGATAAAGGACAGATATCTCGCGGAGTGACGTTTTTAAACAAATTTCATTTCAGCGAAGTAAGTGTTTGTGGTAGAATTACTAAGCACAGATTAATTACTGACGGTGAGTGGCGGAGCATGGCAGCAAGAATTCAACGAAAAGCTCTTTACGTAACCAAAACCTTATTATAAAACCGGTCGTTTGGGCCAACTGTGAAACGCTTTCATTCTGAGTGGTGAAGATGAATATAATGGCTACTGACATGCCTATATGACAATTAATTTCACACACTGACGCAGGTCACTTGACAGCCTCAGCTCAATTCATATCAAATTGATTAGGATAATCGAGGGACCACTTTGGGAAGTACCTGGAATGTAAAACTGTCGTAAAATAAGTTGCATATGCAAGTCGTCACGGAGACTGACAAATTGAAACCCGCGCCATCTAACGGAAAGCTCTGACGTGCGTGAAATAGTTTGGCCCGGTCAACCAAATAATCAGTTTTCCTGTTTGCCAGTCTGGAAGAACCAGATCTGCGGACCACTGAGTAGATACGTACATGTGAAATCATGAGTAGATACTAACTTGTTTTTCGGCATCGTCCTCGAGAATAATGGATCAGTGGTTGCGATTGGTGTTATGCAGTCAAAAAAGGAACGGCAAGCACCAGATTAACATAACAGTGGTAGAAGCAAACGGATATAGTGCCCGATAGTTCTACATCCTAACTCATAAATTCAATATCAAGGTACATAAAAATTTTCAGACAAACATCTAAGGTTGCTATTAGAATTAAAATGACCTTTATAAAGCAACCTCCGTGTTGTTTTCACAGCTACGTTTAATCACTTGACCTTATTTCACGGACAGTTTATCCAACCAACAGCAATGAACATGACACTGAGTTAAACCAGTCGTCACTAACCGTGATCTGTGAAGAATGAGGGCAGTCTACGGATGATTATTTTAGTTTACCTATGCTGAACTGTCCAGTGTCTGCCTCAAATCTCATGTGGTCCACATGTGGCGTCCGCAAGAAGAGCTATTGCGGCAAACGGAAAATACGACTTGATTAGCAACATCTATATGAACATAGAAATGAAACAGGCGAACTCGCCTGAACCTCACATGAGCATTCTAGCTTGATGGTTATTTGAATGTTGGTTCTATCTCATGCGTAGTATTGAACCTGCGACTGACATAAACGGTTGAATACCAGGAGACGAATTAGGTCCTATACCCTATGCGATCATGTCTAGAGTTCTCAGAGTAACGACGCTTGCAAGAACGCTTCTACACGCTAGTTAGTGGCCTCAAAAACTTTTTTTAATCTGAAATTGAACCCACTTATGAGTACTTCGTTCAGAACCACGTTTTGCTTTGGAACTTAGAAAGAGCCTCATTAGTTCGATCATGACAACAGCGAACTTATTTGGTGAAAATGAGCGGCTTTTCAGTTAAAAGATGTTCGGCAGGTGGTTTTAGACCCAAGATGAAATGTGAAAATAGGGTTTCCGTACTTACGTTTGTAAACACGCAATATAAACCTACACGACTACGGTGTGCGAAAGGTTCAGATTGATGAACTGGGTAAAAAAAACACTCCCGTGGAGCAAATTATCGGTTACCGATCGTCATTGCTAACGAAAATGACGAGCGAAAACGTGGTCAATCACCGTATCGGATCAAATTTCGTCTATCCACCCTCTGTGTCTACCTCCTGGGTTTTAGTGAATCAACTACAGATAATAGATATCAGAACTCCAAATGGAACACGCCGATTCCATCAGGATCTTACGGGAGCCTCGGGTTTTCTTCTTGAGTAAGAAGATTGTCCACGATTGGCAGTATTTCCGGGTCCGTTCTGGTTCTTTTACACTGGCTGAAACAGTATTGTTAAAGCCTCGACTTCTACTTCATCATCCGCCCCGTAGATTACCGACACGAGATCACATGACCTTGCTGCTTTGTTGTGTTGTTCAGCCCAATTATTGTCTCGCACTTTAGTTCTGCCAGATGGTTCCAAGCCTATAGTGCAGCTGTGTGACTGTGATGTAATGGACATCTAAGCTGCCAATCAGTGCTTAGCTCAGTGAGCTCACCTTTGTGACCTATAAGTGGCAAATGCACCATTAGCCTAGTTGCTGGTTTAACTGACGTCTGAATATTTCAAGCCAACTGTACAAAGTCTATTACCTCCTTATTAATCATGTCAGTCAGGCAAGCAACTCGATCGATAATCAGGTCACACTTAGGTTTTTCACGAACATTCCGCTCTAATTAGTTTTATAAACTGCCATAGACAGTGTACCGTCCATCAGGTCTTCATATATACATATATATATATGCCACACTGCCCGCTGCTGAAATTGATCACCAGTAGTTTGAATTTGCAGAGTTCGAAATGTTACGCTTAGCTTCTACGATGGTTTGGTGTAATGTTTTACTGCCGACATTGTCCGTTGGGATTTTCATCCAGTAAAAGTGGAACGAAATGTCCAAATCTCAGCAGACGTTCCAATGATACTGACGGTCTGAAATAGGCCTAGGTAGCACATAACCAACATTAGTGTGTCCTGTATAATACTAGGCCAAATTTGAAAACAGACGACTTAAAGTGAATCGGTGAAGCGCACAATCCATAAAGCAACTCTATTCTGGTAAGTCTCGCAACAGCGGCCTGCAGGTAGTCGGGGAACGCGATACTAATTAAATTTTGTCACTTAAACAGGATGGAGATGAGCAAATTAGCCATCTCAGAAGTTCATATTTCAGGAAAACTCACAACAGCAGAAATCCGATGAACCAATGAGGCTACCGTAGCTGTGTTGAGGACAGTGTATACATCAACTCGAAATTAAGCAGCGACTAATGAGTCACCGGCGGCGTTCAGCCTCTATCTAATAGAATGTTTGGTTGAGTACATTGAATTGCATCCTAGTTTCTTGTTTCCAAAATGCAACAGACTCCAAGACCAAATGAGTTTACCGTCCAAACGGCATCCTACCCTTCTACCTACTTAGGGGAGCGAACAATGGAGATAGTTACATCACCTTGCACACTACGACTAAATAAGGGAGAGTGGCAGAATAATAATAATCCAGAGATACTAACATCAACTATGCTTGTTCTGTGGGCTGGATGATAGTCGACAGAAAGGAGTCGTTAGAAGAGTCCAAGAGTTGAGTTGTAGAAGACGATCTTAGATGGGTCAGAAACGATGCAATTCTGGCCACTTTTTCTGCTGTATACTACAGCTAGGGCGACCAGGTTAACCGTGCATGACGGCTCATTCAATGGGGAATTAAGACTATTGCACGAAGTCGTGGGTGATTTTCCTAATATCTTTTAAGAGTAAAATTCATATGTATAGTTTTGCTCAGCTCAAAAAGCTGAATTGAAACGTGATTTTGTATGCTTCTGGACATTTTTTTCCGGATGCATTAGACAACATTTTAGCAGAAGGTTTTATTTTGTTACGCCGCTCGCTGAATTATGTGTTTGGTTTAACTGATGTTTCCTTTACTTCATACTCTGACTATACTGTTTCGAAAAGCTTGAGCTCTTATGAAGTGCAGGGTTGCCAGACTTGTCAAAGTCTTTTCTGAAGACCAAATAGGTGCCCCCAAAATAACATCAGACCATCCTTCACATCATTGTTTGTAAACATTTGTGTTTACGGAGCAGACTTTCTTCCTTATGTAATACGTTATTTTGGGAACAAGCAAAAACCAGTTAGGGATCTAAGCAATTACCTGGTTAACTGTTAATTTTGTACCACTGTATTCACTTGTACTACGTTGCAAACACAGTGTATTAAACGTTCTATCGCTGAATAATTCTTATAATAACTACATTCACTGATTACACATCCATAAATGCTAATGGACAGACTAATTTGCTAATGGAAATCATGTGAATATTTGTGTTTATTTTCTACTCTGTTTGTATTTGACGAAGTCCATCGAAAGCTGTTAAAAATGAAGGTCACGTTGTATAGTGTTCTGGTTACTTTCCTAGGCTCGTAAACTTTAGTTCAATTATTCCTTACAGAAAAAAATGATTAAACAAAGCTTACAACGAGTTTAGGATGATCGAGTTTGTGAATACCGGTAACTCCTCGTGATGGAAGGATGATAACATGACTACTGTGTGCATCGTGTGTTTCTTTTGTCAGGGGGAATTTGCGTTCAATCACCGTGTTATTCCCTTTCGGTTGATTATGGGGATACATCTGTGAATGGATTGGTGTTTGACTGCTGTGTGAAGGACATTGCTTCGCATACCCATTCGATGATGCTTGGATCTGTGAAGATTCAGTTGTCATCAGTTGGTTGGGTATGTTATTAACGAACGGACTGATTGGTTTCTGGGTTTCCGACGGTGAATCTTTGACTAGTAACGGACTGATCATAGTCTGTTCAAATGCAGCGTTTTGGTTACCAAACGGACGCCAAAATTCACTGATTGATTGTTTTGGCCTTCCCAACCCATTGTCACTGAAACCGGGAAGCTTTAAGTACAAACAAAAGAAACAGAGGAGAAAAGGCATATAATCATTTAGAGAAAACACTTACGCAATGATGCATAAGACGTGAATCGGAAGGTGAGCGAATAACTACTTTGCGCTTAGCTCGTGGAGGCAATGCTGGTGCAACTGGTGCAGGTGGCGTCTGACAGCTGGTATGAAGATCCATCGGATTAAATGATCGACTACGACGAACTGGATAAGCACTCTGAGACAGTATTTTTCTCGGACTGCCGAAAGCGTTCTCTCGAAAAGGTGCAGAATGTGAAGCTTGTAATACAACCGGCTGTGATGATATTAGTGTGGCTGATTTTGGGGTTGTGAACAAAGGATTAGCTATCGTTCTTGTTCGTCTTCGCTCGAAATCCGTTTTTTCAGAAGAGCCTCGTATTGGATAGGAAAGCATTCGAAAATTGTGAGGACTTTCTCTCCTGGGTTTAACATGTCTGGGCAGATCGGGACTGTTCATTCTGTTCAAAATGACGGTACTTCTAAAATCAGGCACCCAACCGTCCATGACTTTACTGTTTGCCCGAGCCGTGTTTACTAAATCCGGGGATTTGAGGTCAGCGAAGTGCACCACTTTCAGTTCTTCCTCTTCAAATGGGATGTACGTTTGAATCTCTTTTGGCATGCTCAGAAGTATGAAAGAAAAGGTTGCACGCGTGAAGAGTCAATCACGTCCTATATTTGACCATCTTAAATACTTTGTCATTCGCTAGATCACAAATAGTTGTGTCCAAAAGCAATGTAAGAACGCCACCAAATGAAATATGCATACTGGGTATTGTTTGGCTAGCCTACTTTGTTGATTGGTTGAACCCAAAGTCGGACAATAATTGGCCCAGACGGTTAGGCGAATCAGGATCCGAAAGAAGCGAAACGCTAGGGTTGCTGAGCTAGCCTACTTGGTAGCTGATATCACAGTCAAGACACTCTACAGGTTTGTACATAATCCTATGCTATCAAGAGGAAATATCTTCAGATATTACCGTATGTTGCCGCTGTGATTTTGTTGCATTGTTTCTTCAGTACCAATGAATAAAATGTGTTCAAGACTATGACATAATTGTCTGTAGGAATGTCAATAAGGAAAGGTGTGAACTGGCGTTCAGAATTCACTCTCCCTGTCAAAAACATTATTTAAAGAAGCAAAAAATGTTCAATAGGCTGATTGCGCAATTGATCATTTTCAACGTTCGTATACTTTAGTAAAGCAGCCTGGTGACTTAAGACAGCACTGTATACATTGCACAATTCAGGATTTTATGACGACGGAAACCTTGCAGCGATGATTTTCGTTCGCGCTCAAAAGTAACCACTCCTGTACTCTCGGTAGGACAATTTAGAAAGCACAGATAGGTAAATGACACATACCGATCAAAATCAGGCGAGAGTTATAAGTTTGTATGGTAAGAGATTTTGAAAAAACGTTTCTGGAGTAAAGATGACACAAAATGCATCAACCGGTATTCCCATGATAGTCCATAAGTGAAATGGTTGAATATATGCAGCACGGAGACAAAAATGAGTGCTAATGGAAAATAATATGAAATCAACTAATGCTTTAACAAAAACAAGTCCTCTTGACCACGCTAACATCAGATCAATGTAATTCACTTGTCTGGATGATATAGGCTTGCGTTGTCTTGTTTTATTGTTGATATAAATTATACAACTCTTTAAAATGTGGAACAATTGGTCAAGCTTAGTTAGATGTTAAATGGCGTCGAGTGCGTTTGTTTTCAGATGGACCACTTGGGTGGTATATGATCCCGGTTACTACTGCAACAAACATGCACGCGACGTCTCCTGGAACGACAATGAGATCGCACACTACTGAAGAAAACAGATCCGTATCTGTTACCTGGTTCGGGGTGGATTGAAGTAGGTACCGTTCAAAGTTGTACTTTCCAACACCTTCAAGTACACTTTGACTAAGTATAGCTAATAATCCAAATTGAATAAGGCAGTTTGTTATCTTTATTACTATCTAATTCCTGGCAGATTAGATGCCCCTCATTGAATAACGCTCACCCATTCTCTCAATATTCCACCCGGTTCGGCGTAATTCCATCGGGCTCGACGCAATAAACGTCAGAGGCCACTAGGTGGGATGCGAAGGGCGGACTGACGAATTCCAATTTCTTCAAAAGCATTGTAGATACTCAATGATAGGCGATTCATTTGTCGGATGGACATCCCCACAAGCGCACAGTGGTGGCGGTTCACTCCGTACATGAGCTGCTAGGTGGTCAACACAGAGGACTTATTTGGTCAACGTGGATTGCAACCTGGGCCCATGGAGCTATGATAACTTACTATAAAAGCCTCTCACTCAATACTGCCCATCTAGAGAGAGCGGATATTTAAGCTTACTGATAAATCTGCATAAGGTATTTGAGGTCCTCTCATAGAGAAAATTGTCATTTTCACTTCGAATTCATATTGCTGGGTTAGTCGTTATTGATCAAACTGTGTACGATACGCTGAATGTGGTGCTCAGTCGAGTGCAGTGGTAACGGATATGAAGGACACGTGTGGAAATCGGTTATACGAAAAATCGATGATAGTCAGTAAAGGCTACTACCACAATCGTTATCGACAAGCTATCGTACCTACTTGAAAGACAAGTGATCACGTTCTGTCTCTTGTTTAGCTTGAGCTATTAATCTGGGGCTAACCGACCATACAGTCGCCGTGCCCATCTCTAATCCATGATGACTGGGTGGTGTAAATTTCCCTGTCCACTTTTGTCCAAAGTGCGCATGACCTAGACTGCAACCGTGACGACAGATAAATGTGCATTTCTGAATGACCTTAGTCGTGACTGCCTCTGAAAAAAACAGCCAGTTCACTTGAACCTGTGCATAAATCATCACACTGTCGACAAGCAAACTCCAGAGAGGACAGGCGAGACAAACAGTGATAAAATGGTACTTGAGGTCACGCGCTTATGGAGATTACATTGATGTGTACCTCTATTCAGTCACTGCTTAAAACGACCTACTTTCGGTAACCAGAAGTAGTGCATAATTATTGGCTGGATTTTTGACTCCAGGTGGCATTTATCCCGGGGGTTATGCAATGATCGAAGCGTCCCCGTTGTGCGCTTTTATTGCTACTGTTGGTTAAAAATATTTATAGTTCTTCTGTTTTATCGATGACTCCACACTCCACATTATTAAGTTACTTTCTGGACACCCTGGATTTGTGGTCTCTTTAGGCGGAATGGGGTTGTCAGTTAACCCACACCGTGGTCCGGAGGGAAGATGTCAATCCGTTGAGTGGTTTTGAGGCTAGGCTTCTGGACTTCAGAGTTTCCAGCCAGCAGCGCGTCAGACCATGTCTTATGGGAATAAGACACACTTCAGCTATGACGCTGAAGTCGGTCGTAACACACGAATGGAGGATGACTGTTTCACTGAAATACGAAATGCTGAGGAACTGGTTTTTGCAAACAATTGGAGAGTCTACAATCCTCACTTTTACCACAAGACTGATGAGCAGGTAATGTCACTGCTGGTCACAATTGTTCTGGAATAGTTAGATAAGTGAAGTATTTTGATGGATGACGTAACAAAATGTGCACAATAGATTGTCTTATTTGGGCGTACAGGACCGAGACCAGTAAAACGATCAGTCAGTGGGAATAGACCCGATTTTTTGTTCGACGAACAACCATTCGATAAAGTTTGTTTGGTTTGTTACAGTTGACAATGTTCCCACAAGTCCCATCCAGTAGGAATACTAGCAAACGATAATGACAAACTGGTGCGGAGGTTACATTTTAAACCGTAAAGTAACCCCGGGAGAATGAAAACAGAAGTCTTGCTCAATAGGAACTCTCTGTCTGTTAGAACAGGTCGAACGAACGATTTACTACAAAATATTGAACAAGGAGGAAATAATTCTGTCGCTCTAACTCCAGCATAGTTATTCATCTGATAATAAAAACTTACAACGGAAGTACGTGCGAGACCACCACTGTAAACAACGTGCTGTGAACGTTCAGAATTAGACTGACTGATTGGAAAGCTTAACTCGATGATACTGTTTTGGAGCAACACATTCGTTGAACTAATTCATCAACCATTAATGTTAACCAGAAGGACAGTACAATCCGCCCAGTGCAAGCACGTATGAATAAAATGAAAAAAGGATGGTTTACCGTTATTAAACGCGTCAATACTAGATTGTTATCTATTGGTATCCAGTAGTATGGTTTCCAGTGGTCTCCAAAGTGATGCAAAGTTTACTAGATCACTCTATGCTGGCCAAGGTTGGAGACCTCCAACTCATCACTAACAGGCAACATGGATTTCATAGGGGCTACTCGTGCATCCCGAAGCTGTTGAGTACTCGTGATGTTTGAACGTAGACAGCAGATACAGTGCAGTGGAGTTCAGCGACCGTATTATACTACTGATACCGCGGCTATTCAGTAGCAGGTGCAGGGCATATTTTTTGCCACCCCCAAAGCCACAAGATGACTGCAAGAAGGATCATCAAGGTGCA
>LUCH01003032.1:0-69209 GCA_013368495.1 Paragonimus heterotremus | reverse complement strand
TCAAACAGTTTACGCTGGAATCCACCAACGCCACTGTTGAGCATAAAATTTGTATTACTTATAAGTAGTTCAGCAGATCATTTGGTGGATTCCATATGAGACTTTGGGACGGGTGGGTAACCGAGTCCAAATGTGACATTTCTGAGCTTCCGGTATGGCTTCGTAGCTCAGCTGGTAGAGCGCTTGCCGCGTAGAAGCATGGTGTTTCTGTCGCTGGTTCGAATCCAGCCGAAGCCCTGACTCTTCACAGTTGGGTCTCATCTAAATTCATAAATCTGCCAAACTACTTATAAGTAATATCTCTTTACGAAAACAATAACAATCAACCAACTTAAAATGTTTCTCACATTAGTGTTTCCTTTGAACTTTTGCCCGCTGAGGGTCAGTATGTTCACATCGATTCAGCTGTTCATCAGATCGTTTGATTAAACTTTAAACCCCGTGATTGTTAATCAGATGTGATCTCCGTTTTGTTAATTCTCCATGAATTCGGTCCTAATCGAAACGGTTATGGATCGTGTGCAAGTGATGTAATTTCAGCATTCAAGCCAATTCTGCCACTATATTGGCATGTGTTTCTTGTCTGGCGCTATGACTACAATCAATATGATACACTTCATTCAGTTTAGCGTTATATCGGCGAACTCAACAGCCAGTATTATTAGGAAACATTTTGAAGACGGTTACAAGTAATCCACCCTAGGACAACTGGTGATAGACAGCTGTGTTGGATGTACTTTGAGCAAGGATGGAGAGAATGTCATATTATCCCTTCATAATTAATTATATTTTTACAGTTGTTGACTGTTACCCCCTGTCTTTTACCCGTTATAGGCATCTTTCGCGACCTATATGGATGGCAGATTTTGTAACAACATACATCATCTGGTTACACGAGCTAATGTATGAATTAGTTGAGAGTCAGTCCCACCTCGATTACGCAGCGGAAAAACATTGGTCAAGTTTTCCAGTTGTTCTTTCATCGTCCTTCCATGACTACTCTTGTCGTTCAAGTGGTCCACATAAAATGAAATCTTATTATATGTTGCATGATCTACTGAACAACTGTCTGAACATTATGTACTTCAGCTGATAGGGCTTAACTCTGTACCTTCTAATGTTCCGATAAAAGCCATGTTTTTCTGATCGCTCTTCTCACTATCTACTTGTCTACAGCCTGAGTCTTGATCTAGCTGACTGATAAATATCACCCGAATCAGAGTGTGGAATAAGGAATTTAACTCTGACAGATGAAATTCTTTTTACCCACCAAACCCAGTCGAATGTTTGCAGTCAACTTTAGAGCTGTACTTTTACTAGAACTGTTCACTGAGAGCCGAATTATTCCCTGAATCCCTTTCGTAGTTGAGCTAGCATCAGTCTGGGACTCATCGCTATTGATAAGTATTCTCCGTAATGATGGATTTCCTCCAGGCAAATTAGACAAAAATTCCTGGTACGCACAACAAACGAATCTGAATACTGGGACGGGATTGGGTTCTATCAGCTAGCGCTCCCAGTTTTCATGTACACCATCCATAAGTGTCACTGAAGTCTGCTTCTGACAAACACATACACAACGAAAACCTTACGTATCGATCATTGGGCTTTAATACCACAGCATGGAAAGATATGATGGGGCGATATTCCAAGGAACTCCGAGCTGCCAATTCGTTTATTGCATGTAATGGATTACTATCGTTAACTGTGAATATAATGGCGCACTTGAGTGATGGTAAACCTCCCTTACCACCAAAATGGGATATCGGTTAGCTGCGGCTAGGTGACGTTACTATGAGTTAACATAAGTTCCCACTACAATTTATCAACTACATAATAAAACTGACCGTACTTCTAATTTCACGTCGTCCTGTAGATCACCTTACTTCTGAGATATCATCAACTTGCAATGTTCCAGGGGTTCCGCTATGACGAAGAATAAGTCAGCTGAAGACTTACTCTTTTGCCTTGCTCGGAGGACCGTCGTTGGTCCCAAATGTCAAGAGAAAACCGACAGGATAATAGATAACCTACTCGTCCTCCTCTACGAAAAAACCAAAGGGAGCTACGTGGATAGAATAAGTCGGCTCATATTTTCGCAGTGAACCAAATTTTGAATCAGTCCTTTTTGTGATTTTGTCAGCCAGTGTGGGAAGAAAATGTCACTATTGCTTCGACGCAACTAGGCGTCCTATTTAGTCGTCCGTTTGATAAACTGGATACCAATCCTTATGAACAGTTAGTCCAATACTCGCCGTTCTGTTGACTGGTGGGCCACACACTTAATTAACCTTGCACTGGAGATGACAGATAGAATTCATTTACATACGTTTTTGTTTCGTGATTTTTATATGGAACGAAGAAGTATTCATAATCTTTCGGGGTCCTTTGGCCAATTTATTGATATTCAATTAATCTAGCAATGTCTTTCCGAACAACACATCCTATGTCACCATTGCTGGTTCAAAACATTGAGGTAGAAAATATATCGAACTGACCTTCTACATCTGGAATAATTGCTGCAGAGGCCAAACTTATCAAAAAGAGCAATGACCTCTGGATTGTCATAATAGATGGTAACCTGTACAAAACGTCTCCAAGAGTGTTAATAAAGTGGTTGATCACAGAATTTGGCTCTTCTCCACTCGACATCCGTTACGTGCAAGTGTTTGCTGCCCTCAGGTCCGACCTGATGAATCCAGACTGTCGATTTGAAATATATGCATAGGAAGAAATACCTTCTGTGGCAAAATTAACCGCTCAGTGCCCCATGTCTAGAATTACGTCAGCAGTTTTATCCAAGCTTTAATTCTTTCACATTTGTGATGTGCGTCAAAAATTCAACTAGAGGAATATAAAAATGCAAGGCCAACAAATGACTCACTCAACAGCAAAGTCAATTACACATTGTAAACAGTGAATGAGATAAACTCCTTAATTCATATTTGGTTGGGGATCTAAAGGTGTAACGATTTTCGGCACACTAAAATAGAATTTAGCTGAATGAGTTAAAGAGCAAATGAGAATTCTCGTTTAATGTGCTCCTGTCTCCAGTAATACGGATTTCCTAGCAGTAATTTCAAAAGATTTACTATGACTAAATTAGCATGAAGTGTTTGAGGCAAAATATCAAATGTACTGTTTGCTCAGATGCATTTTACTCCGATTACGCATAGTTTTACTAAATTTGCTAGTACTAGAACTTGTGGCACTTTTGCCTTATTGACTTGTCTCGTATGTCAATCAGTTTGATTTCTGAAAATTGATTTTTTCGAAACCTTGCTCAGGTATATCGGGATGCTGGGTGAGGTATTGACAAATGACATGTTAATTCGAACGAAATACTAACCGATTATGAGTTTCGTGGTTCTAGCCCAGAAGTTCCACACAGACGTGTGTTTGCGTCAACATACAACGATCATGGTACCGTTCTGACCTACTAGCTAATCCAGTACGCAAAATGGTTAATCGGGACCAGTTATTTTCTGTGGGGTGAGACAACCTTGCAGCACTTGCCCGGAGGATTGCATTGCCTCAGAGCTGTACAGTTTTTTAATTTTTAATATCTAACGATGCCTCACTTTCACACACCAATGCTTTTGCACCAATTGTCGCATTTTGTTAAAACTGATTAATATAACCTCGCATCATAATACAGATTTGTTCACACCGGGGTTCTCTTCTAATTGCTTGCTCCACCATTTGACGACAGCACTGGGAGCTTTCATTCAATTATGACTCTGTCGTACTACGAACATCGTCGCATCTTTCATTGCACTTCAGCTGTTCGATGTAACTCCACAGCACATGTGCTCCTCGGACATTGGTAAAATCTTTGCCGTAAATTGCTCGGACTTTGTAAAATTTCCGTTGCATCCATTCTTTTCTGCTGTCAACGATAGCCAGGTAAGTTACGCTTGCATTTACCTAGGCTATTCAGTAATTCGTAGTTGACTACCACAGATCTATGCTATTCGACGTTTTTGCTGAATGTCCCCTCATGGGTGATGATTTTAATCAGAATGGGGACTTCCAGTAATTACAATTACATACGGTAAGTGCGAGTTATATATGAAAATTATAACGTGTCAAGTAGGTCATGGTGAATTTTTTTTCCATGACCTGCTTGACAGGTTATAATTTTCATATATGACTTCCAGTAACGTTGATATCTTGTCTAATTTGCTTGTGTACGTGGGTGAAAAAAGCACATCCTTCCCTGGTTATCCCCTTTTCAGATTTGATAGAAAGTTTTCGTAACGTTGTGACCTACTGATGGTTATTCAGTAGTTAGATTTTAGAATCATTTATTACATGCACATCGATACAGTTACTTGATTACATCTACGCGAAGTAAGAGACCTAGATGGTGACTGTTTCACCACTACGTGCCCGGGAAAAGATCCACGGTCTAATCCATTTCACAGATCTTCTAAGTGAATGGCTTACTCAGATAGCTTTCCCTGAAACAAGCCTTCTAATCCAGTTGGGAAATGGAACTGCTCAACACACCGTTGTTACCACAACATTACTAGTTAGTAGGGGTGGTAGGTTTCATTCTTCCAGTATTTTGTAAATCCATCGTTTATTGGGAAAAAACGGGGAGATAGAAAATTCCGTTAGGGAGCTGTCTTGTTTTTTTCCCCGTACACTCACCGCCGCATGCTGGTACCTAGACCAGCATTATCAATCAAATGCCGAGACGCTTGTCAACAACCAGGTGCTATCGGTCGCAGGTCCTGGCGGTCCAAACACTCAGACAGTACAGCCAGACGACCTGACCTTAACTTTGCGTACTCTTCGACGCCAGCTATGCTGGATGTGGTTAACGCGGTTCGTTAGGGTGCAATATTCACCACTAGAAAAACCAGCCTCAGAGTTCACAGCATGCATTTGTAGTATGATAAGATCGAATCAAGTTTATTCAAGTTCGTGATATAATGTACAGAATGGATTCGCGAAACATGTACACCCAATGACGTACGCAGATGAATATATGGTAGGAATAGTTCAATATTCTGTGTTGATAGGTCCCACCCACTTCAACTGTTATCACTATACTCCATCTTCTTTAGGATCTCGAACGGCCAGCATGTTCTCCACTAATTTGCGCGGAACCCACATGCTTAAGCACAGCATCCTAAACCTCCTATGTCCACCGTATTGGATAACCTGACAGCTTATCTTTCTACAGAATACTTTTTGTTTTGCTGATGTCTGCCACCTTCGATCCATCTTCATATGGTACTGCGTCCTACAGAAACCATTAAAAGTAGGATTATTAACAAAGCTCTTCTTTTTCAAAGCGTGCTAACTGGTTCTGGTAGATACCCCATCCAACCCTACCACCAAGCTATACACAGGTTTAAGGTGACATGAAAAAATGCACCCGTTTCTTAGCGGATTCTGTTTAGTGGTAAACAGAATGACATGGTGTTAACTGCCAGTGTGTCCCCACTTCACTTGAGTTTTAGTTTCGCACTATAGTACCCTGATAAATAAGGGCGGATTGTTTATTTTTGTCGTTCACTCTTGAAAATGTACAGAGTGGACACACCTATACGTAGTGCATCTTACTCAGTCTGGTTGGTCTAGCTGAACAGTAAGAAATCCCCAGTTCACAAACGGCTACTTGTGTGTACCCGCATCCCACACAGGCCGACGAACTGTAATTGGACGACTAGCTAACTGGGTAACCTGTCTACCCGATGAGAAAACGGGTCATCGTAGGACAGAGATACATATGTGCCGTCGACCTGTGAATGAGAGTTCGCATCCTGGGGTCGTTGCCTACAGTCCCGCTAACAAAACTGTGATTATGATACACTAGACTGTTAGACCTTTGGCAGACGTTAAGTTCCATAAGATCACTAATAAGTGAAACGGCCAGATTTGTTATACTAACTTAGTTCAACCATCACCTGGTGTGAGATAGCGAAGGAGCAAGCTGTGTGAAACTTGATTAATTGAGCAAAGTAGCGAGGATTTGGATCTACTACAAACATAACAGTGACAAGTCCTCAAGCGGACAGAATTTGAATATGACAAACTGTACGCAACGCGATCGGTTTCACTATTGTTAGGATTGCTCACTATTTCCCAATGTCTGACTGAAAGTAGCGTGGTATGCGTTCTTGAACGGGCAAGTAGTCCATATGAAATGGAAACAAAGAAACGTGTTGACCTCTCTAAATTTACTCCCTACTGACTACTTCGCTGTTCATGTCACTTACGTAGGTGATGGCACTAAAATGCAAGGTAAGTTAATGGATAAACCTACTAGTTTTGAAATGTTAACTGAGGTTAGTGGAACCTTCAAATCCTTATGGTATAGACTATAAGAACGTGAAAATAGATGTTAGTCTTAAATTGGGTGATGTTGAGTGTCACTGGGTGCGTCATCATCCGACGCTTCACTGACGTCGGTACTTTTATCTAGTAGAGTGTGGTGAAATTTCTTTTGTAAACCCCTCTAAACGGTACGCCGGTTCGTCCTAGCTTTGTAATTCGCCTGGCGAAATTCGGATTCTCGTCCCCGTAATATTAGCGCCAAAAATCTCGGTCCGGAATAGTATCGCGATTGTCTCGTATTCGCTCCCAAGGGAAGCCAAAAAGACGCGTTCAAACATAGACCTTTGTTCTGCCCCAAAACGTGTGCGAAAGATCACAAATACAAAGTACCTCTATGATGCGCGGTGGCCAAACAGAGGAGGACAGTTGACGAAAAAAATAGTTAAGGTAACTGATAGGCATAACGGAATAAAAAGTCATATGGGTAAAAACTAGCCGAGCCCACCCTCTCGGCCACTCTGAGCAGGTCCCTAACTAGGACAAAGTCAATCGTTTTTTCTTTCTCACGGCGGAGGCGCCTTGGGCGGCCTAACACTTTCATTATGCCAAAAGACACGCGTGAGTAAACAGACTCCTGGTGTAAGCGCCTCTAAGGACTGAAAATCCCGAATTTTATGTATTTCTGTCGTCCGTTAGATGAGGTCAAGCGAACGTGACGCTTTGATTCACCTTATCTGTATTCTGAATGTGCTGCCAGGTATTAGTGCAACTGATAAGTAGCAGTCAACGATACATCTTTAGTTGGATGGTAAATGGTCAAGCAGGCCGACGGGATCAGAGGCGAAACTTATTATTCACGAGACCTCATATACATTTCAACCGGTTTAGATTTTATTCTGATAGGCTTACTATGACGCTGCAGGACCACAATGAAGGACGGTTAAGACGATGTGCCTGTGATCATGCAATTAGGAAGTGCACCTCCTAACTAAGTACACAAAGCGAATAGTGTAACACTGTTCAATCCAGGGCCGGCTGAGAGTTACGCAGAACTATAGGCAAAATCGAAGATCGGCTAGTGGGACTGAAACTGGAATAGTTCGTTCTGCAGTTCCTGAGTCAGCTTCAGTATCAGGAGAATGGTTGAATATTATCCCCATTAACCAATCAGTTTGAAATATCGTCGTCGTTTGCCTGTACGTTTCACCTCTATCCGAAATAGATCCCCATATATGGTTGTCGCGCATGATTTGCTGTGACTTGATTACATTTTGCGGTAATTGGCTGTCCTATATATCCACAGCCTCTGTGATCTAGTTTCTGACTCGTTCTCAACAAACAATGGTGCTCACATTCTCTCGTTCGGGTTGACAGGCAAGGTGTACGATTGAATGATTAACTGTGGCAGGGACAACTACATACATTTCTTGACAAAACACGTTGTGGAGCAGTGAAGATTTGGACTACCAATTCAGTAGGGGGGAACTTAAAGTGTAAAACTGTTAACCTTGTGTGCCAAACGTCGAGTCAGCAATCGTGGAAAAGTCCGAGGTTGGTTTTATCGGCTGTACGGAACTCTCCAGGCCTACTGACTATTGAGGGTGCACAATTGTAAGATCCAGGTTGTACAGAAGAGGATATAGCCGTATTTGAATACGCTGTTTATGAAATCATTTTAAAGGGCTTTACATATGAAGCACATTATATCTGTGTAGATTGTGTGCACATTCCACGATAAAATAGGTGACCAAGTTAATTTCACTCACTGCTTTCCCTGGTGGCAGATTTACAACCATCAGATTTGACGGCAAATTTGATTAGAAAACAACACGCTGTATTCTGTTTAAATCGTCATTAAGGAGAAGAAACTACATCCCGACAAAACAATGAGACCACTCTGTACACTGAAGTTCTGTACGTGACTGGTATGAAACACCTCTGACATTTAGTTTCCGAATCTTATCTGGTCGAGTTCGCGTACTTTTAATGAGAAACGTTAGTACGCTGGAACAGGGATTCGGCCATTCTCGTTTCAAACCAACCATCAACCCTATTGTTCAGCTGAGTGTTCCGGTATGGTTTGCTGACTGGTTAGCAAATAAGCTCCAAATGTACTTAATGCGACTGATCTCTGGTCAGAAAGCACAACACTTCAGAACCTCTATTCTTGGATAAAACAGCCGCACCACGTATTTTAAGACATAGTTGGAATCGTAATCTTGTAGTGAAATAGTGGTCCCAGTCAAATTTGGATGACGATTTCAAAAGTGTGCCATGTTCCGAACACAGGAATCAACATTTCGATTTCTATTCCATGTAACCAGTTCACTAATTCCAACAGTTGGAAATGCATTTCGTTTGATTAGCGGCCAGATTTTGTGGATGCCTTGGCTGACGCTCCACTGTTGCTTCCGAATATCATACCAACAATGCTTACAGGTGCCATTGAAACATGCGAATCGCCATTTTTCAGCCAAACACAGACTACGTCAACGTATGGTACCCGATTTCTTGCTCGTTGGTGAATTAGCTTAACAGTTTTGTCAATTTTCTAACATTTTAACACTGGCGATTTAGATAAAATCCAGTTGACAAAAGTCAGGGCTTCGGCTGTACTCGACCCAGCATGCCAAGACGCGGCATACCCTCTACCAGCTGAGCTACGAAGCCAGGCCAGGAGCTTATAGTCCAGTTGGTAGAGCGCTTGCTGCGTTTGAGCATGTTTTTATTGTCCCGGGTTCGAATCCAGCCAAAGCTCGGACTTTTCTCAATGGGTCTTATCTACATCACCAGGCCCACCAGCCTACTGGTTAGTGATACACTGGCGATTTGTTTATTGTTCATGGCAAAAGTCTTGTTAGGACATTAGTTTTGAGTGCCACCCTGTAGTTCACAACATATATTGCTACATTAGAAGCCAATCGAAATACCCGCTTTTTTCCTGGCTTTGACAAATTTAAAGCACTTCCATCCCATTCCATTTATCCCGTGAATTGTGCACAGTTGGTTCATTCTCATTAGCCGACTGATCAAACCCTCCAGTCGTGAAGATTAACGCACTGCACCGTGACACACTGAATACCGTATGCTGGCCCCTCCGCTTTACCTGAACGGTATCCCTAGGTCTTCCAAAACAGTAGGTAACAGCATCTCCAGACCTGTTGGGTCCTTCGATCAATTATCATATGCTCAGTCACCCTTCACCTCGACCATTTCACGACCAACGGCAAGCTGTAGTGGTAGACAGACAGAGTCTGACGTTTGTACGCTGAACCCATTCCCAGAAAAACTAACACCTGTGATGTTGGATGGACAACGACGTACACAGAATCCTGAAGGTACTGGATATCGCAGCGACCGGTTAACAACGTGAAGACAGCGTAGCAGTCTGAGGTGGACGAACAGGGTTTTCCCTGTTACTCAACAGTCCTATGTATATATTGCATTCTGATGAAAACTGTGCACGAATATCACGTTCAATTTTCCAAGAAGTATTCACTTGTTTGTTACGAAATTGGTAAACAGGGGCTTGTTGATGAACAAAGTTGATGAAATATTGAGTGGTCTTATGATTTTGTAACCGATTATATGAATGGTGGGTTGGTATACATTTGGCGCAGATCATGGTGTGGACTTTTTGTTTGATGTTCCCAAGTGTCTTGCCGTACTCCTGTTGTGTTCGTTCAAAAGCGCCGTGAAGTCGGTAATGGTTCGGTTGTTGTGTGAAAACTTTCCCCGCTCAGCCCTATCTCCAGAGTATGGCTTACTGCAGAAAACCACTGTGAGCATTGTAAGATAGATGACAAGGCAAAACGACTCCTGTGTCCACATTTAAGGAGCTTCCCGCGATTACTTGAGAAGGTTTTCTTGATTAACTATCATTGTTAAAGTGGACACGCCGATGTGGTCAAGACAAACCGGAAGAGTTTTCGAAGTCATCCGAGGTTTGTGAGCCAGAGAAAACATACAGTGCTTATGTGCACTTGGCTCTGAGTTGGACGGTATAGGAAGAAACACGTATAATCGTAAGCCACCAAATGAAGTCGATGAGAAAGACCATAAAAGCCTCCCAGACGTCATGTTCACTTTGCGTGATGACATATCTCATTAGAAGCAGTCTCTGAAAGAAGATGTGAACTGGCAGGTTGGTGCAGTTGAAGAACCTTATACCAATCTCACATAAGCACGGTCGTATGCAAGCAGTGTGACGTCGAAGTCACAGTCTGCTCGAATGAGCACATACCCCAAGAGTTTGGATTTATTCAACGTAATGGATATCCACCTGTTTTATCTTCAAGCCTCCTAGAACCAGTCGACTCCCGATCAGCAGTAGTAACAGTGTTGCGCAGTCGTCCTCTCTATCTCTACTCTACTACAAGGAAGATGTTGAACCCTTCATGGGGTAAAGACTGAAGGCATCACTAACCATAGCATGGATGTCATCTTCACCAAACAACCCTTATCCCCTCAACTCCGAGACAGGGCCCACTGTCTATATTCGATAGGTCAAGCGTTATTTATGGAGTTGCCTGCAAATGCGGTTTGCAATATATTGGCAGCACAATAAAAACACTGGTATTTCGGAGTACCTCTCCTGAAGATTAAAAGCGGGACAACGAAGTGTAACAACAAATCATTTTAAAAACCTTGTTACCGACTGGATATCACTGAAACATGTTGTGTTGTTTGAACAAATAAGCTTTAGAATTTTCCAAAGCATTCACGATACTACATGATGCTATCATTATGTGTTCTGGAAAAGATGATAGCGAACCTTTCACTGCCGTGATGATACATTCATTCAAGTGGACATAGTGGTTACTGGTGGGCGGTTTGCTGAATCGTCTCAGGAACAACATATAATATCGATCTAACTTTAGAGTCTATCATATGCTGTCTTTATTCGTCTGTTTTGCCTCTTAAGGCACCTTTTCCAGGTTTGTGTGGACACCAGACAAAATTACCACACTCTATGTACTGCCTTATGCAGGTGAATTTTCGGTGGTCTGAATTTCATTATGAAAGCAACAAATCGGTGTTGAATTAACTCGCCTGAAAAATATCATGAGACTAGACTGAAGCGGGTACCTTACTGTATAAGATTTAATCCAATTTGCCTCAACGCATAGGTAAAGTTGTTTGTGGTGGCTGTGGTGGCTGCAACAATGTAAGCAATGGAAAGAATTGACTCAGCTTCGTAGGAAATAATAACAAAGTGGCATTTAAAAACGCATCATGTTTGCAACTTAACAGCAATCCCAGTGTAAAAGCTGTTGTCATTATAGGAAATGTAGTTTATTTCTAATGAACTGATGATGTCCTTTGCTGCTCATACACTAGAGTGTTCCACACATTAAGTATACGATAGAAGAGAGTACTAACGAACTATCGCTTCTTTTTCAAGGAAGCGATAGGCTCGAATTTGGCTGCGGTTAAGTTTCGTCGGTAGTGCACATCCCCGGTTCGGCTAGGAGTGGAAGTCCGGTTCACCTTCTCATGTAGTAACCGTGTTACTCAGTGTTTAGCTGACCTCATTTTATGAACGACTAAAATATCACATCCGACAACTCAACCACACTAGACTGTGAGCAGTGCTGATCTTGCCCCATACCTCCCGCAGTATACAATATGTTAACTCCAGTTGCGGCGTTGGCCGGAAAGTTACTATGGTAACTTGTGAGTGATAGCTACATTTCTGTGACTGAGACTCCCTCCCGCTTGTCAGTCCTCATTTTCATGTTCCACTCTAAATCATAGGTCTTCATGCTTATAGTTCAGCTTTCCTATAATTATTTCCACTTGTTAGCGATTGTCTTCAATAGCAATAATGCCCTCCACATGCCTCCAATAAATCATTCTCCGGACGCTATGCTGGTCCAGCTTGGCTTCTGTGTGAACCAAGAAACTATCCGCAAGACTTAAACCTAAGGTTCTTCTAATGGACACTCCGGCAGTTGTGGTGATACCATCATCTGGAAGGATTAAGTGGCCATAAGTTGTAAAGCAAATGTATTATACGCCCTAGAATAGAAAATAGGATGGAGACGATAGTGTTTTATAGCTTGTGTAAGTGTGTAAAAACAACACTGTTTCATCTGTAGGCATACTGTGAAAGTATTCATTATCGGCCGTAGATATAGTGAGTATACAACTATACGAGCATTCTTTTTGTTTCAAAAATTCCCATTGAGTCATAAAACACGGGGTGTGACAAACATGTTTTCGATAAAATTTCAGCAGGCTGTTACACAACTCGTGTTCGATGGCTCAACGGGAATTTTCGAAATAATCAAACACCGCAACGACCCGCTGGTAGTGAAGTGGCTAAATCGATTACTAAGCTTTGTAATTAGGCTTGCTGAGGCAAACATTGAAATTAAATTTTTGAATGACTGTGTACGAACTAACACATATCCTAAGTGTTATTGGGTAACATTACGTAGAAGCCGTATTCGTTCAGACGGAGCGTCACTGAAACGTCAAGCTTGCAGTCAGATAGACATAGTGAAGTCGAAGATCACACAGCCAGAGAGGAATATTGCTCGACGAACACACGTGCTTGATGACTTGCAAGAGCAGGAGCGTTTTTTGTTTGGTAATTTTGTGGATTCAGTCCTGAATAAACGAGCAGACAGGAAACGACAGAAACCTATCTGCACACTGGAAAGCAAGAAACCGCATACGTCTCTCCCGACCCAACCTGAACGATGTCCACAACTTTTCTCCTGTTTCTCTGAATACTATCGTTATTGTGATCAGTTAAGAATGGATGTTCAATTTGAGAATTTTTGCTATCAAATTAGTCAACCAGTTGCCACCTCAAAAGAAACACTAGAACAGTTCAAGGCTGAGCTGGCTAGCTTGTGTAATCCGTATCAACGTGGTCCCATGTATTATAAACTACCAGTAACTGGTAGGCATCATAAAGCGTTGTGTGCACCTCGGGATTAGCAGGATGTACTATTAAGACGACCGGACAAAGGTGCTGGAATAGTGTTGCTGGATAAATCAGACTATGTAAACAAAATGCAAGCGATTCTTGCAGACAAAATGACAGAAGAAAAGTATAAAACATTGGCAACAGAGACGCAGATAACTAGTAGTCTGAAACGACTGAAAGACCAAGAAGCTATAACGACCGTCCAACATGAACTTATGAGGACCATAGGTACTATTATTCCTCATCTCTATGGTCTACCGAAGATTCACAAGCCTAATTGCACTCTGCGCCCTATTTTAGATATGAAGAATTCACCGTATCACGTCCTAGCACAATGGCTTGCCGAGATCTTGGAGCCAGTTCGGTGGAAAATTTGTACTCATAGTCTGTGTGATACTTTTGAATTCGTGAATACAGTTCCTGACATCCGCGTTGACAATAAAATCATGTATTCTCTTGACGTAACCTCTCTGTTTATTTATGTGTTACTAATGGAAACAGTAGATTATTTATGCAATTTTATTGAAAGCGGCAACATTCCGATCAGCCTTCCAACAGTGAAGTTGAAGGAATTGCTTCTCAAATGTGCCCACAACGTGCAGTTCATTTTTAACGGTGGCATTTACAGACGAATTGATGGAGTGGCAATGGGGTCTCCATTAGGACCACTACTGGCAGTAAGTTGGAACGAACGGTGCTGAGCACTGTTATAAATCGAATGGTTTTTTTACAGGCGTTCTGTTGATGATTCGCTATCAGAAATTCATCTGTCAACGTAGGTGATATTTTAAGGGACTTCGGCTGCTCACATTCGTTGATAACTTTCATCTCAGAATTGGAATCAGGTTGATGTTTCCAATTTCTGGAAGTCTCTTTGAGTAGAAGGACTGATGGAAGTTTGACACGCTCCATTTATCGTAAGACTACTTGGTCAGAATAGTGCAATAGCTTTCATAATTTTACACACTTAAAATGGAAACGAAAACTAATCAAATGTTTGGCGGATAAGGCCAGAAACTCTGCTCAGCAGATGCTCTGGACCACGAGCTATAGTTTGTAACTCGTACTCCGCAAGAGAATGGTTCCCTTCATAATTTTGTGACAAAACATATGAAAGCAGTTGAACCTTTAGTTAAGATTCAAGGAGTTGAAAAGAAGCCCATGTTCATACGACTGTCATACAGAAGAGATACGCTGGCCGAATCACTGAACCGTAGACTTACAAGTTCGTTTAAGAGAACGATTAACGCAGGCAGCCGTTCAACGGACCAGTTCACCACTGATTACTCTAACTCTAATGCGGGCTCACAAATGATCTATGGTGATGTACTCGTTCGTTTGCGATCGTTCAGAAAAACAACATGGGTCTCACGACCCGGCACTTGTCTAGAAGAATCGGAGAACATCATCTTGGATGGATAGGGACAGGTGAGAGAAAATCAATCACGATTGCTATTGTGGATCATCCGGCTGACAGCGATCACTAGGTCAACATAGATCGATCGTTCACTGTTATCTACGGGGTTCCACCGAACAGGTCAAAACTCGTTCGCCAGCGAATGTTGGCCACTGCCGAGGCCACTGCCATTCGATTACGTAATCCCAACTTATATGGACAGAAAAAGTCTGTTCAGTCGCCTCAGTTACCTTGGCCATCAGCTGACTCACCCGATCGGTATGTAGGCAGTTGACACCCAATCGACTTCAACAAACAAAATTGAGATGGTGTGAACTTTGAACCAATGCCAAGTTTCGCATGTAACCGTTTTTAGTTTTATTTTCCTTTATAACTGTAACAGCCTGATGAGATTTTATCGAAAACTATACGAGTACAGTTTGTGATCTACCTCTGCGCGTTGTAGCTCACTCCATAAGTGGAGGCAAAGTTGAAGAACGGAACTGTATGTAGATTCTGATTCGACTGGCTACATCACATTAAATGACACAAACAATCTCGTTATCAATAGGCGAATTGAAAGGTAATGCATGGCAAGCCCTCAAAAGTGAGATGTGGTTGCTTTTTTATCCTCATCAAATTAAACTAAACAATGAAATATCGGGATGACAATCATACAACGCTCCATCATACATCGACTATTTACAGACAAGCATTGATAATTCCAGAAAGGTGGACGGTTTAGGGAACACCTACTGCATTAACACTTACTTCACCTATGTTCTTTTTCTCTTCATGTGGATCGACCGACTGTGGCATCAGGGGATTCGAAACCCTGTGTGAACTGCCTGCAACGGTGTAGTCAAGTTCTGGCCATATTGGGTTTCTGATTGTCCACGATAAATGCATTGATGTCAGTTGGTCATTCTCCGAATGCAAGGTCTCCGAGACTCTTCAAACCGTTAAACTACAGACAGTTCGGGAACCAAGTGTGAGCTTGGGCCTTGACGTTCAATGTTGACTTTACACGTAGTTGCCTATTGATAATTCTCTCCCCTCTCCCCAATATTTTCTGCTTGATGTTCTCTTTTCGGGTGAATGACGGTCAAGCATCGGTGAGAATTACTCACTTAGTGCTGTCTTCGATGAGGATACTAACGGCTATGACGATAATGATGGTCTGGAATGAACATAGTTTATTGGTCTGTTTATTGAAGCATCCAATATATATCGATGGCAAACAGGCACTAGCTGTTGGGTGCCTGCAATTGGTTTATATACACTAAAGAGTCCACAGGACCTAAATTGAGAACGAGACACTCAGAATCCATAAAATTTATAACAATTGAGGTGACTTGCAGAATATTAGCAAATCTGTGGAAAGTGGTATATGGTTTTAATCATGAGTGGTTGCATACCTAAAGACAATTGTATTGGATGTCGTTAGACTAACCTTTTAATATGACAAGTTTTCCACTTAAGTTTAAACGTTTCTTACAAATGTACTCATTATAAGGAGAGCCAGCTGTAAGATGCAGTGTGCATGGTGCGCTTCTTGTGAGAACATTGCGATAACCTTGACTTGTCTGGCCTACAGTCTAGACAGTCACACACTGTGTCAGTTGTATTTGGCTGTGTGCGGTTTTTCACATACAGCCATCGGTACAATCGAGCACTTTGTCTACCAGAGTCGTGGCGTCAGTCAACTGCTCCTCCCTATGGTAACCAGCATGGCTGTTTAGCTCACTTCGGTGCATGTGATGCAAGGACTGTATCAAGTTTGATTTCTCCGTATAATTCACGGTCGACAGACTACACAAATTTTATCAACTAAACTAAAGAAACGTCTCATACACAAGCATTTGGAAAGCCACCACACGTTCATTTGAAGTACAAGTCGTTTAACCTCGTCACTATTGTCTTTAAGGGGCAGGCAGAATTCCGTCATTTAGTGATGGTGATTTATTCTTGTTTACTATAGCATAAGGTTTATGCGGTTGTAGGCAGCGACCATGGCAACATGAGGTCGACGAAGGATGACATACAATAGACTGAAGAGAGTGCTGAACTTTCGTTTCTTCAATATGAGTAGCCCACTAAATGGACTAACTATTGACGACGTTCTAACAGTTGCACATTAAATTTTATTCCCCACTGATATTTGTTTACGCTCAAAATTTCACTGGAATTTACTGACTTCCGGTTCGTATTGGTCTTCACAGCTGTGTAAAGCGTTGGTTGTTTGAGTGCTTTCTCCGTTTCGCCAAATGGTTCGCAAGCTCCCATATCTCTTACAGTCCCTTCTTCTTAGATATTGATTGAGAGGTTGAGATTCAGATTTCCCTTAACTAGCACAACGTTCTTTCTGAAGTCACGAGAGGGTCAATTCTTTGTGAAGTATTGATGAAGAACTCGCTTAGTACTGGTCTTCCCTAACAAATTATCAAACAGGGGTCAGTAGAAAATAAGGAACAAATTCCCGTACAGTCTGTATTCCACTTCTGAAGACCAGACTAAAGGTTTGGAAACGCCTTAAATTGTAACCTGCAAGAAGTGTTAAGTACAACTGCTCATCATTTACCCCAGTTGGACACTACCTTGTAACAGAAAAAGTTGTCCACAAGATATGTGAAGCCATATTGTATAAATTTGCTTGTCGAACCCGTAAGGGGAGAGGTTTCTTATGTAATCATTTAAAGAGAACGTGACTAAAATGCGAGATCTCAAAAAATCTTTCAACCTCTAGTAGGAAAAGCTCGAAAAGTTGAACTCACATCTCTTTTCATAACAGTCTTATGGACTACTATTTTCGTTGCGGGCAGGTACTTCCATTGCCTTTTTAAAACTGGGATAGACTACTGAATTAACGTATCCGAGCAACGGTAGGACAATTTCTCATAAATCGTCTGAAAAGCTATCTTGTCAGAAAAACAAATGGATTCGTTTCACCATGCAAAATACGGCTAATACTTTTTGGCATATGTTCGCGAGAATGGAGAAATACATCTTTATAAAGCCTACTATTGTTTTTATCGTGTGTAGTAGATAGGCGCTGACACCACAGTTACAGAGAAGTATGTCTTTACAGTTGAGGTTGTTGCAGGAAAGACATTACTGTTCTGACCTACAGCTTACGTGCATTGAGGCCAATTCGCACGGGGCTTTGAGAGTTGAGGTACTAGATTGTGAGGTCGTCCGTGTAGACAGAATGGCTGAAAGTCTTCCTGGTAAACAACTAACATGGAATGAAAATTGGATGGTTCTAGGCCTGGCCTTGGGAAAATACTCGTCACAAGACCCTATGAAGAAAGAAAGTTAAGCCAGCCTTCCTCCGAAAAGTTTTACTACTAAATTGTGTAACAGTCCAACAGTAAGTATCACTGTGATTACCGCACACCCCGTTATCTACAAACGTTGAACTACCGAACACATCATCAAAGATCTTGGCAAAGTCAAGATAGATGATGTTGGAAACGATCAAGTACTACAACCCGTTAGGCTGACCATAAGGAGCAGCATGTTAGGTACACAGGATCTAACTGACAAGAAGCCTCGCTGAAATACAGAGATGAAATTATTGTTTAGAACACAGTTTAGAACGCCATAGACAAGTCTTTTGGAAAGATGTTCTACGGTCTGATACGGGTTGTCGGTTAAGTTGACGAATTGAAATTTATCTTGAACTTGAATTACGCGGAGAAAGCATGACAGCTTCGCATTGTTTCGATGGACTGATAACCGGAGGTGAACATACAAATCACCTTCGAGGTCTTCATTTAGTTGGGCGTGTTGTTTTGCTGTTACTGAGAGGGGTGATTTACAAATCATTAACGACACATCCGCAGAATAATAGTCAAGAATCAAGGTGCATTTAGACGAACTAACTTTTCACCCAATGCGTGAGATAGTCGGTAGAGTACAATTAGCTAGAAGAGTGCAGAAAGTGACCAATACATTATAATCGTAGGCATCCTTTATTCTTTTGGACGATGAGGATGTTCAAGCACAGCACCTTTCTTATCTTCCCTTCAACCTAAGAGAGCAGTATCATAGCCAAACTCACCGTTATGTCTGCCATAGGGATTCACTGGTCTCATTCAGTAACGTTGATTGATGTCGTTTAAAGTGGATAACGCTGATTCGGTACCTGCGGGCGGATGATGTACTACAGACAACTAGTATTATCCTGCCTCACCTAACAACGACACGTTGAGAAATAAGTGGTTTACTATTACTTGTGCCAACAAACTATGGTGCGGTGGCCAAATGTCCTAGCATCAAATATTCTCATATGTTGTAGTTAATTCACTCAGCCTGCCGAACCGCTTCTCACACCAATATTTTTAATCTGACACCACGTTAAGAGATACGAGCGGGCGGTAATAATTAAGACTGCCTTCACAAACAGCAGCCCCGGTTGTCAACTGAACCGGTCAGTTAATACACATACTTCCCAGTTGGGCGACGGTATCCAGCTGTCAAAGTCAACCACATGAATGTGCAGTCGTGCCGGCGCATACACACCAAACCAGAACAGGTCGGCGTAGTCTTCAGTCAGTATTGTGATTGCGCTCAGACTGATAGATTGACATAGACCACAACTTCTACCCTCATTTGAATCACAAGCAAATATGAAACGACTGTATTGATCAGCCGTTACCAACGCGTGTCAGTAGCCAACTGCTTGTAGAGCCAAAATGAATTAACGTCAGTGTTCCTAAAACTCTTAAACATCCTTTCTACAGTAAGCAGATCTGCAAATGACCTTGACCATGAAGAATTGTCTTCGTTGAGAATGGTTGACAGAACCGCCACTATGTTCGTTAGGCGCCTCCTCACTCTTCACCTACGTACTACTACTGGCGAAAGTTCAGTGAACATGTGGTTAGATCGAAAACATTAATGTTAACTCACCTTAGCTAGTGTTAACACTAAAGAAGGGACTCGTACCGTAAGTCGAACATTCGGTCCAAATCCATCATAGTCAGACGGGATATCATAGAGTCATCTCTGAGTCCAGCCTTAGGAGATGACAATGAGGAAAAGGAGTTATACAGAATTATCGGTGTCATACCCCCTTACTACAGACCGAATGACGGCATCCTCCTCAATGTTCGTTACTTTCACTCAAGATAGGGACACTGAAGAAACGGGACAAAGCATTCAGACAAAGGCGTGTCCAACCAAAAACAACTTGGACCGCCCAGGGAGAATTTTTCACTATTCCTCAGTCAGAAACGAAATAAGTTGTTTCTGTGGAATCATTAAAAAACAGTTGAACAGAACAACCAGTAAGCCTGAAACAACGAATATTTCTTTATGAAGTGTTTGCATGTTTCTCCTGGAATACATTTTCACGTTGCCACTATCGAAGGTAATTCACTGTGCTCGAGAAAATGTGGCAGCTGACTCATTTAATCATCCCGTTTCTGTTTTCATCTGACAAGCGTTATCAGTTCCCACGTCATATGGTTGGATTACCACCAATATCATTTTGAACTGGTACCTGAAAAACAAAATACTTGTCTACGCTTGATCACTGGTTTTAGTGTCATAGTTCGGCCGTGCAAACTGAACGCACACCTTATGCGTGTATAAAACCACTCAAATAACGTCATCGTGTATGGTTCGATAGTGGACCCAAGAGAACAGTTATCAATGCAAACATCTGATCGACTGTAATCTAAGAAACAGACTACAATTTGTATTGCTTCTAAGGCGCCTACACGACTATCATACTTATTTCAGATAATTACATATTTCAAATCATACTTATTTCACGTGAGTAATGTCCGATGGGCGCTGCAATCAGTTGTGAGTGACGCTCCAACTGTAGAAACCGAAAACTTCTGCTACTCAACACACTGTATTTTGTTCATCGCTCAACATGTTTAGAACGTTTGCAAAACAAGTGCAAAAGATCAAATCTAAACTAACTAAGGAAAAACTAACGTAGTTTGGTTCACTAACAAGACGCCGCCGCTTTTATCCTACTGATGTAGAACGTCATAAGTAGAACAAAGTTTATTGCAAGTTGATTATTTTTAAAATAATCAATACTACAGATTATCAATTTTTCGGCACGATCCGGACAAAATGACAGGGGACCATGAAGTGATTGGAGGAAGGAAGAGAACAGGTCCAGCCAAAAGGTGCACACACAAAAAAGAAGACACGTGATAATAAACCACATGCATAAAATTACATGCAGGGTGATGGCAAAGTGTACGGAATCGCATGACTGTTACTGAAATGATGGCATTTAGTCAAGTGTTTTCGTTAGCAGGACAAGCCAGAATCTCTGTGAACAGGCGAACATGCGTCAAATTTGCGATAAGCTGGACATCGATTAGTTTGCGAAAACAGAAACAGATGGGAAACGGAAACCAAAAAATGACATAGTCATCAACAGTGTCAGATGACGAAACTACAGCAATCCGACAACAAATGTCATCTCCAGTACTGGTGGTGGATTGCAAGTAACCGCCCTAAACGGTGCATAACAGAGGCGCCTCAATGATCAGTGTGGTGCCACACAGTTGCGCAACCACTGAGAACGGATCCACGGTCTCTGGTATTTCATAAGAGCGCGTGAATTCGTTACGTGGAACTCCTCCAGAGCCACCATGTTTGCCAGAAACGGTTATTTGATTGGCGTCCATACGAACACACAAATCCTCAGCTGTGTAGATACTGTCCACGGGGACCTCCATGTGCAGTTTTCGACCAGTAATTCCATCTTTCATAATTGTAGGTCCAGCAACTCCTGGGTTGATTGGAAGATAAACGAGTACAGGGGAATTGTGAAAAGTCAGATGACACCATTGTTAACGGCTATCGTAATAGTCAGTCAAAGCAAGATCAAATGTTTTGATAACTATTCATTCCGGATGAGCTCTTTACAACCAGCACAAACAGAACGGAGTGAATTGAGGCAAGCTGACCGAATAACATGCTAAACTTGAGTTTACTCAAAGGATCATGGATAAAACATTGGCTCAACTCCGATAGAATGTCGTCGAAATTCATAAGGAGTTAACATCACCGCTCGCTCAGTATTTGTTGAATGGTCTACTGCAGTTGGACATGGAGCAAACTTTTTAATCTACTAAGCGACCAAGTGTTTACGATTTCTATGGTCATACCGATTATTAAATACTACTCATGAGTAATCGGGGATTATGATTAAGCCGGAATAAACATCACAGTATTCACAAGTTAAGTAGGCTTTTCTGGCCAGCCCAACTGGAAAATAAACACTACACTTAAGCTTTGCTTCTGTCAGTGCTAAATTCTTGTCTGGATCAGAAACTGTGTTCCGTCCATCGTGTCAATCGATGATGAAAACATGACAAGTAAAATTCCAGTCACAATAGCCTGTGATTAGTGGCTCAAGTTGCCCACTACTGTCGACAGAAGATACAAGAATAGTCCTGTTAAAACTAAAGAATCCCAAGGTGAGGATTTCTCATTTCACTTGATGTGGAAAATAACCGCCAACCTTCTCAGCAATATTTTGATTTCTGAATGAAGCAGGGCACATCATGGCAACATCGTGACTGATGAAGGTTCCCTCATGTGCTGTTGAACGCTAACTTGGTCAGGGTGGCTTGCAACGACAAGCCCCGACTGATCATTTTCATCATTGGTGAGGTACATCGTCCTTGATCAGAGCAGGGGTACTTTTAAACGGCTGGTGAAGTGTTCATCCATCAAGGGTGAACAAAATAGCTCGCTTCTTCTACCGGTGTCAACGTAAATATCCTACGCATGACTTTTGATGAATAACGGTTTTTCATTCAATCATCATTTTTCACACTATCTTTCTTGTGACTCTTATTGGTTCATTCTCACTCAACACAATTTCATCGAGGTCAGCATGCTGGTCAACAAAGACTAACAGTATGATGAGTGGTCCGAATGTAGAAGGCGGACTGAGGATTAGTGGTTTAATGCCAAGAATTCCGGTGGACCAGTACGGGTGTGCAGAACATAAAGTGATCTGAGCACTACCACAACACTAGGCTATGGTGGAGGAGTATATCTGAGAACAGTTCTTCGATCAATTGGATAACGTGAGCTGCTCTTTCTTGACTCCATCACCATGGCGGGATCTAAGTTGATAGCACTAGCTTGGATTAATTAAGTGAATTAATTCACAGGGCAGAAGGAGAAACGGTGATTGAATGAATGCCTGTTATTCATCAGAGGTTTCGTAAGTCATTTTGAATGAGGCACAAACACCAGCATCAACTTTCTGCAATGACTTCAGATTGCTGGATACTCTGTTAGGGAACATCCGCGGGGACAAGTTGAATATGAACGAGGGAAACCTAGTTAGCACGGCATGAGAGGTCTGATCCGCCCTGACTGAGTATTGCACGATACTGTGACCATTTTTATTTCGAGAGTGACCCATGGGCAAAAATTCACACACTTTGCATATCGAATTGCACTGCTTTAGATAGAGACAGACCTATTTTGTAAACAAAGGTAATAGGAAAAGAGTTATTTCCGTAACGCAAAAACCTTTTAACATTCATAAGCCGTTTGAGATATATGTAAACTGTCAGATTCATCTGTAGATTGGTTGCCAGGTCCAGCCAGTTACATACACTTGATAACCAACAGACTAACAGAACGGTTGAAAAGGTCATCGGAAAAACTCCTATCACCATGACAGGTGAGCTTCGAATGTTCATAATCTTAAGTTTCGTTTTTGTTTATCTTCCAGAGAAGATTAATTCCATCGATTATACATCATGGTGGTTTTTGACATTTGGGCTGTTTGTTTATGTGTACTCACAATGAATGAATCAGGAAGAAGATGAACGGAATAGGTTAATCTTTTTATGTTGCACCAGTCAGAACGGAAGGAAAAGTGTGTTACTAGATAGAAATGTCAGCCTCATTGAAGAGACAGTACCGAGCACAAATTCATGTTTAAAACGGATAAACAATGTCACCAGATTGGAATTTCTTATTGTTAAAAACCAGTGTGTAATGTGCTGTGATCAATGCAAGTGGTCTATTCATTTCAGTTCGTTTCTTCACAATCAAGAAGTCCCGTAATGTTGAACCAAACAGCATAAAGGTGACTTCAATGATTTCTATAGGGTAGTGGAAGGTCTAGCATTAAGAATATCCTCTTTCTTCTAAACGATGAGTAAGAAACTAATGTATTTCCTACTATGATTTGATATTTCACCGGATAATTTGGATGTTCAATAGCGTAACTAATGCCGTATACATAGTGGCTCAAACCGCGTTCGTTTCTTCCTATCGACTGTCTAGGTAGCCTTCAATTATTGCTTACGTATTGGTGGTTTAGCAATTTTCCCAGTAATACATAATGTCGTCATGATTTGACCGGACGGCATACCTTACCTGGAACAGCATACACTTTTAGACATTAGCAACAGTACAATCAGTATGGATGTGTTGATAAAATCACGGTGTTTCACTTATGTGCCGTTGCCACACTTATGGCATCAACTCTTTTTCTTGCCTAGTAGAGACGAACATGGCTGCGCATTGTATCCTGTCGGTCACCATACTTTAGAAAGTGTTGTGTATTCGTTCAAAACACGGTAAGTGAGATTCCATCATCGAATTCAGACAGAGATAACGAGGCTGGCACCATCCTAACCAAACAAACCGCCACACTATCATTATCTCTGGTCAACCGTGATGCGTGTCGAAATATTAAAAGATGTTCATCTAAGGATTCAAAATGATTATATTTCTGTCAGCCAATTACATTCCCAACTGGTGACGAGACTACAGGATCCATTGTGTACAAATTGGCGGACTCTACTAAATTCAGATGGCGAAGAAATTGTTGGAACCAGAAAGAATAACTAGGTAACGGAAGGAACTAATACCGACCATCACAGAGTAAACTGCCCGAGAAGGTAAATGCTATGCTCTACGAAACTTGATTACAACCGTCCGGGATTTGAGTGCATATGCTAATCGTAAACGATGTGCCTTGGTCTCACCTTACCATTCAGATTGCTGTGTGAGTGAAACTGAACCGTTGTGCTCTAACCGGAGTCTGACAGTGTGTATTTTCGTGCAAAATGCAACGGTAACAGCCACTTCAGACGACACCGCCAATGGGCGGGTTAGCTTGATCGGTTGAGACAATTTCAGGGTTAAAATGCAGACATGCCGAAAACCTCTCATCATGTGAAATATGTGGCGCACGTGTGTTAAATTTGCCCATTAGGTCACGAAAACAAACTCATCGTTTACATTTGTTGCCACACGCTGTCAGAGTAAAGAGAATAGTGCGCCAAAAACTCCACAAACCCCGGATTTATTTCCTACGAATAAGCTGATTGATAGTCCGGAAAACTGTAAACAGATCGTGCGGTTTAGGAGCTGCTGTCGTAATGGAGATCACAACTATCAATCTTGTGTTCTTCTGCATATGTTTGGGGATTGTCTGAATTTGCAGTTTGGATCACGTGACAAACAGAGTTAAAGCAGACTGTATTAAGTCAGTTGTGTAGTAAAAAAGACGGAGGTGGTGTGTGACATTTTGATGGTCAGTAGGTGGAAGTCAGCATGACTGGAACTGACACCAGTCAGATTAGGCCTGATACTAGCGTGAAGGAGTTAAACAAACCTATCTAGGAAATTAGCGAAAAAAGTCAAACCACACTATGTTTTTTCAGGCACCAGATAAGTTACAAGCTATAAGGAAAATGTTCCTTATGAGGAATGTCTGCTCGGAGGATATACTTTGCATGTGACGGGCATATACATCTACTAGGGCCGGGGTATCCGCTTGTATATTTGAAATCATATTGGTTACCTAACAACCTATTGTCTCGGTAAACAAAATTTACCCCTTATGGCGACCTCTAGTCAAGGCGACTAAAGTACATAGCCGGAAAGATATTCTCTGGGGAGAGTACTCCTACCATTGGAATAAGGTTACAACAGAGACTGATGATGCACTGTTTTGAACTAAAATACGATTAGGTAATCTAGCTGTTGCATGTCAAAAGCTTCATACACATAACAAGAAGTGATTTCCAACTACAAATATGATTATTTTATCAGGACTATCAGTAGATGGGGAACACACCATGCAGGCTGTTACAAGCTCGGTTTGGAACACTTATGGAATTCTGCGAACGAGCTATAACAAGTGGACTTCAACCGGATTGCAAAGCCTGTTTTCAAAAAGACAACATAACATTTGTATCCCGGGAAAAGTATGACTGCATATGATGAAAGTGAACGTCGTGCACTCACATACTGATAACCTTAAGTATTTCGTTGGAAACCGACTGAAACATGGTGTTGAATACCAAAATATTTATGTATAAGATTCCGTTAAGTCTCTTTTCCTAACAAAGATTCATATTGAAATTTCAATATAACCGCACTGATAAGGAACACCTATTGTTTCGTTTTTGCAAGCTTCCGGATATTTATCCGTTGGTTCATAGAAGTTGCAAGTACAAACAAAAAGCAAGTGTGTCCTTTTATATAAAAAACAACGTGCCAGGGTGAGCGTGAAGTACTTTCAAAGGCGTACATTGATTTTCAAAACTCCAAAGAATTTATATTTAACAGAATCTATATACGGAACAGGAGAACCAGTTACTTTTGCGCTATGCAAGTCTAGAAAGAGACGAACCAATCAACGCTATGCACCGATCTCCAGCATTGATCTAAAGTGCGTGCTTGTTAGATGCATTCAAAAAAGTGTGGGTCGATAAAATTTTCAAAAAATGCGGTAGGCTGTCTCTGAGGTTTAGAAATTTTTGGTTTTATCTTACATCAAATAGGTTAACATGAATTCCATCAATAAATCTCACTGAAAAATGGAAATGCAGTACTGGTCATCTACAGCGTTTAATAAACCACCAACCAGATGTGAGTGACAGTGATCTCAGCCAATTGGTTCAACTGATTTCGAACATGTTCAGTTATAGCGAATCGATGGTCTGAATGCCTCGTTATCACCGCCGGGTTCGAAGCAGTTGGTTAAAACGCGAATAATGAGCACAAACTGATCATACATACACTGGCCAATGTTTGCGACTACGTATTGGTCCCGTGGAAACCTATCAGTTAAAGTATCTCTGTGTTAGGTGTCCGATTGAGGGTCATTTCAGACTGCCAGTAAGAGACTGCCGCAAAACACTATTACTAATACTATTAATGATACTAACAGCATCACTTACAAGTAGTATGGGTCATACAAATCGGTCATACAAATCGAATACAGCTCGTAGATGATAGCAGTCTTCACATCCCCCTAAACATATCATCCATTCCCGTTGGAAAGTAAGTATTAGACTTGGGTTTCGCTCTTGTTAGAACTCGGGAGCAGTGCATACCCTTGCCGTGCGTTAACTTACAAATCTGGACATGTTATCATGAAACACATTTGTGTTGTCCACCACGCCACTGACTTCAAGTCAGGTAGAACTGATTTATCATAAGCAAACGTCCATCTGCAGTCGGTCGTGAATGATGCTTAGGTTCCCAGTCGTTTCGAGGAAAGACACAGTGAATGTACTCTTAACTCCAATCGACAACCCCACGACTATGACTTTTTCGGAGTTGAAATAACAGAACTCCTTAATTTGTTCGGTGCTACTTTTGCTTACTGATGAGTAGTACGGACTTTTGGTTTATAACTGTCAACTTTATAGTTCACTATATTGGCACTTTCCTATTGCAAGTTGAATACCACTCAGATTTGATCATAAACTTCACATTCAGACGAAATTTCCAGTCAGTTTCCTTAGAAAAAACACAAGATTCGAGTTCCGCTCTTGTTAGAGCTCGTCAGCTCGACCTTGTCATCGCAACATTTTCATGATGACTGATGAGTGGCCGGAGTGTTGGTTAATTTCAAGGTGAACATCACCCAGAATTGATCGCAGCTTTCGCATTTCCATAGAACTTCCAGTCGGCACCTTTCGAAAACCAACACTACACTCAAGATTCGCTCTCATTAGAGCTCGTCAATAGTGCATATCCTTGCCAATGCCGAGACTACAACTTCGGCCAAGCTTTCGTGAGGCAAGCATGTTGACCACTGCACCACCGACCTCACTTTAGGCGCGACCAAATCATCACCTCGGAATGTACGTCCGTTTTCGGCCGTGAGTAACCATTAGGTTGCATAAACGTCTCAACAGGAGACAGTAACTGCCGTGTTAACTTCAATCGATAACCCCTCGACTAGAACTTTCAAGACAGGTGGAAATCGCCAATCTCACTAAGACGGGAATTTGATCAACTTCAGGTTTTTCGTGTGAGCGCTTGCTGATATGGCAGTAATTGAGCTCAGTAACAGTTAGAGGTGAATCCGACGACAAGCATGACAATGATCACCTGGCTGACTAAGCCTTGCAGACAGGTCTATCATTGTCTAATTCCGTCGACACGCAGGATCAGTTAAACTTCTATTAGGATATCGCGGCCTGCTAAACAGGATTGCAAGCTTGATGCTAGTTTCCACAAGTCCATACACCAATCGTGCCTTTTTTTGTTCGGTCGCCCAAGAACATTGCCGGTAAGGCGCAGTAATGGTAGACACTGGATAGACGGGTGCATAAGTTACCCGAGTCACTTTAGCCAGTAAAGTGAACTTGGTTCAGTTGAAGGAGGACCATATGTCCATAACACACACTGTTACATTTCAAATTTGTTGAAGTGGTGCACCCACCGCACATGGAAAATGTACCCGGAAAACAGTTAGCGAAAATGTACGACTCACTAACATCATCGACACGTAGTGGCCAGATTGCAAAACTCCACAAAAGTGCCGTGTCCATTCATTCACGAGAGACCGAAGTTACGTGAACTTCAGAAGTGCTTCAGTCCAGCAAAATCGAACTGGGTTTCAGGGACAGGCAATGAGTTCCTTTCTTCATTGATGTCGTCAGAAACGGTGTAACTCTCACAGTAAACAACGCTTCTGAATAAAAACACGACGTACTGCCTTTGGTGAACGTTGATAAAGGCCCCTAGCAGGCCTGAATAAGTATTTTGCATTTAGACGGTACGAAACACAAGATTGTTATACTATGCCTTTATATCTCATGGGATTAATACATAATTTTCTGAATACTGTGTAGTCAGAGAGTTATAGGCGGGACAATAATACACATCCTTGCGACCCCACATACGGCTTTACCCATTTTCACTAACTATTGCAAGGATATAGATGAGAAATGCCTTCAATCAAGAGATCAGTAGTCAATCGGTTTTGATCCGTATACTCACTGGAAAGCACTAACTAGCGTGCAAATTTCAGAGCGTCAGCATTCGTAAATATTAGGTTGCGTGATTATGCGGTTTGCCAAATAGTGAGTGCCACTAGATGCAGATAAATCTCTCGCTTGGATTCCATAAGTACTGTTGAGACAGCTATCTAAACACAGTCTTCTTGTTTACATATGGCGCCATGTACATAGCCCCTTGTATATCCTATAGCTGAAACTTCCTATAAAAATCACGGACCTTCACAAATACTTTACAGTTCCTCGTTATAGGCAGTCTTTTCCATACGGTGTATTTCTAAGCCTACACGTTACACACTTTACCTGTTCAAGATAACCGTCTAATGAAATTATATGGTTGGAAACTCGAACACACCCATGTAATACCTCTGAAGCTCAAGAATAAACCCACAGACCAGGACTCTCCAGATAGACCACGATACCCACGACTTTCCGGCGGTCATAGTTTGAATACACAGCAATGATGTTTGGAATATTGTGTGGGAATTCATATACACTAGGCTGTTATTTGGATCCATAAAGTTCATGTTAGCAGTAGAGACTTTTCGGCTTAGTATGCCTGATAACTGACATTCTTTTGATGGTATATCGCCAGAGCACATTCTAAGCCTTGCAAGTCAACACGCGAAATTGCATCCTTCCAATGAATGAAGACCAGTACTTACTGGTGGTGCTTATAATGAATAAGTTTGCAATGATTTATTCAGATACCCTGATCTACTCTACGCTCTATGGACGTGGAGGATAGGCTTGCTTGCTGCGTTTGCTCGGAAGCTTATGTCGACCAAGATATACAAGTCAAAGGATAGCATTTAGAAGAAAGAGAGTTACACTCACATGGTTGTATGCCACACTATTGCCTTTACGGGATGGATTAAGTGGTACGGCTTGATTCTACTAGTGAACAATAGAAACAATTCTACAGTTACGACATCACCGCCTTTCGAATAAAGTAGAAAGGGGTTAGAAGATGTGCACATGACAGACGACAACAATCCGTCACTAAAATAGTACTGTCCGGTAGAACGGAGAAAATCTAGAGGTCAGCCAAAACATTAATGCTTATCTGAGTACATAAACTGCGCGCAATGGTGGCCAGAATAAAACGTCATTGTCATATGCGCTAAGCCCTCGAACTAGGCAATTTCTCACTGGAAAGCGAGTCAAGTTCTTAAATCGTCGGCTTAGGCTGAGCTCATTCAAAGAAGCAATGTTCTCTGCTCTCTCGCAGGTGAGATGTCTGAGTTAAAGGCTCAGTATGGGGTCAATCAAGTTAACCTACTTCCGTGAGGTAGACAACCTGGAGTTACCCTAAGCTATTGCTTTTCCAGCAGCAACACGAGTGAGTCGTTACCAATTTCATGTTCTACTTTCCCCACAAGTTTTCCACTTTTCCTCTTCCATCGAGTGATAATTTTCCACAAAAAACGGCGTTCCATAGACATTGGCACTTTTACCGTCTCCACTCTCCGCCACGTTGTTCGAAGACTAACTCTGTTGTGTAACTTTTCAACTCTGTAGAATTGTGTGATATGACTGAGAGAATCAAATCAAATGTTTTGATACCAGTGTTCATTTGACTTCACCTGTAGGAGACCCAAGTGTTTTCTTCTCAGGGTCTCTGAAGAATTCGAAGCTGAACCCCACAATTAAACAACAGCGAAGGTCATATTCATTTTCAAAGTAAGATAGTGTTTACTCCTTTGAATCCTAGGGAAACAATTGCTTGTTTGCAACTATCGTTTAGTCTTTTGGTGCATATCAGAGAAGCATCTTGTAGTCAGCATGTCGTAGACCGCTCCAACGAGCAGCTGTTCAAGGGTCACCAAGAATGCGTTACACGACACTCTATTTGACATTCTGAAACCAAGCAAACACTCAGACCTCGCCGTCTTGGTGGGTGGTTTCCGTGCTCACTTCGGTCGTTTTGCTCCGAAAGAGAAACGCACTGACAACAGTGAAAGGCTGCTACAACTACGTACTTCTTAGTGCAACATTTCGCAGGGAGATCGTCCTTTGCGCCTGAGTTATGGACTGAACCTCACAGTACAGCAGATAGTTACAGGTGGCACTATCATGTCGAAGACGGTTATGATTTGTGAATCAACCTTTTGACTCAGACCATTCCCGCATCGTTACACTGTTTGCTTGTAAGTTCAAAGCAATCGATTGGCGCTGGATCGAAGAGGATGTAAAGAACGTTTATCATTGGTAGCCTTTGATTCGTTTGCAAGTAACGTTCTCCAGGACTGTTTCTTCTTAGCAAAAGAGTCTCAGATGAATATGTCAAAAGGTGACAATCATTTTGTGTTCAGTCTGCGTATAAGGTGAGAGTTTCCGGGTAACTGTCACGACTGTCAGTTACTTTTGTTGGTGTCCGAGCCCTCCCTTCCTATTCAAAATCGTCACGGACGACATTCGGAACACAATGTTTGAGGACTACAATGAGCCTGACGTTAAATATCTTTCCTACACTAAACTGACCAGCATGCGTTACGCTGATGACAGCTCGCTAGCTGGTTTCTCCACCGGTTACAGATCAACAATGCCGAACAGCATGAATGACTAGGCTGGTCTGTGTGGACTGTACTTCGTAACCTTCAAAAGTGTTGCATTAGAAGTAGGGTATTTTCACTCTCACTTCATCTAATGCACGCAACCTCATTGAGACAGAGGACCATTGTACACTCTTGAGTAGTGCAGTCTCATCAGTCTCTAACGTTGCTAGTGAGATATGGGCAAAACTAACAAGGGTACCTGTTGCATCTGCCAACCTGTATCATGAGTGGCTTCCAAGATAAGATCCAGTTGTACACAAAAAGGAAACGCATGCAATCTATTAGGCATTATGGTTACGAACTACGGCCACTCTGCAACAAAGAACAGTGCTGTTCAGGTGTTCACAACGTTTACGATTCTTTTATTTAGGTCTATTTTATCCGGTTGTTTCGGTTTTCGACCACAGTTATCTTTCAGCATGTTTCAGCTCACTGTGGCTCGGGTCAGAGTCACGGTCAACGATTGTTAAGAATGATTCAACAAATGGCTGAAATAGATTTAAACTTCAAGTTAACTTAAACAGGTAATTTAGATCAGAGCCAAACAGTTAATGGTTGTTTACTCAGATCGATGATTTTGGTGAAATGTTAACCCAAAATCCTATATCGTTTAACGGAAATAAAAAAAAACTGAGATATATCTATCAGATTGATGAAACTGCTCTCAAAACTAGTGCAATTGCATATGCCTTATTTTAGTTGACTGAACAGGCTACTTTGTGGAACACACTTTAGCATGGTTCATTTGGTAGACTGACGAGGAGTTGTGAAACCTGACACCAGGCTGCTACCCTCATCTAAGACTCGTCTCGCAATCGAACGACGTAGTCGGTTGACAGCGTGATGCAGGTCATGATCATCTGAATGATTTCGGATATGACCACATTCATGCCCACAGTCATATCTAAAAGCTGCTGGTCTTATTATGCACAACCACGAAATCACCACTACAACAAACAACCCTGGGTGACGTCAAGTTTATGACCAGTAAACACCGGAACAAGGAGCTTAAAGGAAGTATCAGTGACCACACGATAATTAGGACGGTGAATGTGTCCCCGTCGTTCGGTGATCATGGTAAGTTCCCACTCAGATCTGAATTTCAGTTGCTCTAGTTCGAACGGAAGCTGGTTGCGTAGAAATCATTTGTACTGATCTTAGGCGAATTTAGAAACGACTTCCTGTTTCTGCTTTCATACATGTTGTTGCTGACTTAATCGTCTGAATGAGTTTAAATGCATGGGTAGCATTCATTCTTAACCATTGTTTACGCCAAAGGTTGAGCTCAGTTTGTCAGGAAGTATAAGACTAAAAACCATTTTGCCAATACTTACATATGCCAGGAATCGAGCTTAAGATCCACATGTTATGATTGATCCACAAATCTCGCTGGTTCCGGATGAAAACCTAATGCTACTTGGACAACTACGTGACGTTCTGCAGCCGGAAGGGACTTGTTCATTCGGCGGATATTTGCACGTAGCCGTTTCAAAACCGTCGAGGCGGTTGATAGGTTTGCATGTAACGAAAGAACGAACACATGAGACAGACAATCGACCTTATAGATCACTCAACTTTTAAATCCATAAGCGCCGTCTTACAGAACGAAGGTGACTCAATCGAGAGTTGTTCTCAACAATAGTGAAAAGTTTCCATCGATCCACGCTTCGTTAACCAGGTTCGGGATGTAAGCAACTCAGCACAGACGTTTCGTATCGCATGATAACCGATTTGGTCACCCGTTACTCAAGGTGAAGAGGCAACCGTGGTCAAGAAGTCTTCTCAACCGAGATATAAGGATGTTGTTTGCACCCGGTTACTATTCAAAGTGGCTTGTTTGCCAGATTGCGAATATCACTTTTTCTCGGCGCATTCTTACGTGATGTAACTACGACGTTTTTCCACTTTGTACACGTTGGCCTGGTTACAACAATCCATAACAATACCTGAAACTTACATAATTTCTCAAACCACTCTACGGAGGAACAAGTGATAGTTCCCACGATTGACCAGCCATTTGGAGAACCTCCAACTTACTTCTCAACCGCGTCGCTGTTCTCATTTTTCGAACTACTTGGGTCAACAGACCGATCGATCGGTAATCTGGGTGCACGCATTCAATTAAATTACTGAGAATCTATCAAAATAAAACAGCACGACACGGTCGATGGACACAATAATGAAGTTGGGTAGTTGAGTCATTTTAGGATATAACGATAAATAACGGGTCACCTTGGTAGCATAATATGGGAGCTAATTTCTAGCATCCGGGCTACAACCTATCATTCGTTGTATAAATATGTTTTGCACAGAGCGTTCAATTTGTTCTTCAGTAGTGATAGTGTTGTATAACAGGCAGTCTCGTTTGTGAGTAGTATAGTGCGTACATTCGGGAATTAAAGGGGGCAAATCTCAAAGCCAGAAAGATGATGGACCCGAAGCGACAAGCGGAACAGTGTGTACACACTATGGGGGAAGTGCCACCGGGGCGAATGATAACGTGATGCTAACCAATGTGTGTGAATGCACAACATAACCTGTACGGAAGTTCGTGTAATGAACAACTTTGCAGACCAAACATCTTTTGCGGTCACAACAGTAGAACACTTAATAATTGAATTGCTCAGGGTGTACAATTTTCAAAGGTGGCTTCACCATACTAAAGAAATCAGCCCAACTGGTAGGTCTAAGATATGAGATCGAGCTGGATACTAAACCGCTTAACTGAGAACCGATTGCTGTATAGCTTGCCTATACTAGACATTCATTTCTATCACCAGTCGCCCTCAACTGTTAAAAGTAAAACTAGTGCCTAAAGTTTTACACCCGTACTTTTCCCCACCTCTCTTTCCTGTAAACACGTTGTTTTTATTTACCTTTGTAATGTCACCCGAATAACGGGTTGCTTTTGAAGAGTGTCCCCAACCAACCAAACCACTTCCCAGATTCCAATCTGCACTGTCTGGTTAAGTGAAAAGTTGACAGTGGTCACTTCATGTAAGTACTTTTTTTGAGGTTAAAATACTGGCAATTGGTGGTTGTTTCAAATTGATCAACACTCATAATCGATCGAAGGTGTCGCGTTCCCTCAAACAACTCAATGAGGTTTTTTGGAAAGAAACACTAGACCCGAGATTTGCTGCTGTTAATGATCATTAGTAGTGCATATGCTTGCCACATCCCAGACTGGAACTCCGTCCAGTGACTGTAAGAATGTCTATATTCATTGCGTGCCTCTTGAGCTGAAATCACAATGTTCACATCCCGTGCCACATAACTTCATGTTGTTCCAGTTAACTTAATAAATGAAAACGTGTGTTTTAAAGTGATAACCATTAAACTAATTGTGAAACAAACAGGTCGGTTTCCCTGTCTGTTTTTGACACTACAGGACATCCTGTTTGGTCGGTTAGGCACAGTTGGGGGTTTTAGAGTATGACACAACACCCTCGAAGTTTGTTTTGACATCAGTGATCTTTAACTGACAAGAAAATAGAGTGTAATGTCTACTCTCTAAGTAACTTATCTCAGCACAAGAGCTGCAAACGAACACAAGTGGAGATCAAACCTGAATTTTGACAATAATTGCTGTCCCGAAAAAGATAGTGAAAGTAATTCGCGAGTCATACGGTCGTCACTCTGAAGGAATAATAAAGATTTATAACAAACAAGCGATCAATATTCGAGTGAATTGACAATAACTAATGACTGATAAACAACTAACCTAAGGGTACGAGAGCGGCACTCCGGGTCGAGCCTGTGGTGAATTCGGACTTTGGACGGATGCTCAACTGATGATCTTTGTCGAATGTGATTGACTGATAGTCTGGCGCTTTGACTGGAGCATCGAGAATCAGTACTCCATCCTGAAACACCAAGACAAGCTAGTTTATATACTGAACGAAAACCCGTGGAGATGTACAGTGTAAGCTATAAATTAGGAACAATCATGAAACAAAAATGGTTGGCAACCATCAAGAATTACTCTACAACCTCAACAAGTCCTCCTTCGTTCCTTGTGTTCGAGTATCTCACTGCGTTTTAAAAACATTCAGCTACATTAGAGGGAATGTTGGCGAAGTTACGCCACCAATTATTTTGTTATCCAACTCGACTTACAAAAGGTTGACGAAGTGAGTGTTTTATAATCTTATCTCCCAGAGTCTCGACTGTGGAATGCTAGTCCACAGGTAGCCTTAATTTACTATTCTAGCGTTTGTAAGTAATCAAACTGTGTTAGTCAGATCACTAATTGGATACAGCGGAGATCAAAAGTATACAAACGAAACCTCAAGGATAGAATATTCTAAAAACAGGGGAAGTTGTTTGAGGTCCCGTTGTCAAGCCAAGCGCTATCCCTCTCCATTACTCATATATATACATAAATATATAACACACAAATTATAATTGCCCATAACCCAACGGCCTTAAAAGTCTAGTTAAGGAGGCACATTAAAAATTGCCACTCGGTAACGTTTAGAAAATACTGCTTAGACGCATTACAAGTAAAGTTTTTCTGTAAAGTGTCAAGCAATGTTGACAGCAGCTTTTCGTGTAAACTTTCTTCTCATATAATGAGTGAACCAAAATATTAATGACCGGAAGTTTCTCAGCAAACTGAAGCAATGGCAGAAAGATTTGTTTCAGTTACAGCGCACCAACAAGTTTGGTGTCTAAATGTGTCGTGACAATCGAACACATATGTTTAAAAATTATTGATTCTCACTTCCCGATTTTACACTAAGTTCGTTCAGCTTGAGTGCATATTATGTACCAGTATTTTTTTAGAACGGAGAAATTCATGTAATAACTAACTCAAGGGAAAAAAAATTAAAGAACCATCTATTCTGGTGCCATCGTTAGATCTGAACGGAATAAGGTATGTCTACCTAGTGGAATGTAAAGGTGTGCATATAGTATTCTAGGCAAAAGCTCAAACCATTCAATTCCCATTAGTTTCGTCAATAAGTACCTTGGTAAAGTAATGGTCTGCGACGTGTAGTTGTTAAGGTGACGAGTGTGAAGAGGCTGCATGGTGAAAACCAGTCAACACAAACCGTCTGTACAGAGACGAAATTCTGAGCGTATCACTTGCCAGAAGCCTCGACGCAAACATGAGGATGACGTTCATATTACGGAGTAGACATTCGTTTATTTACAATTCACTCGTACACCTTCAACTCAGAAAAGATGTGCAGCAGTGACATTAACCGTCTTCTTTGTTCTGCAGAGCACAATACATCGGTCACACAGAAAGCACGGTGATGGAAACGCCAAACGAACCTCAGATCGTTTGGTTAACGATTCAACTGTGACCAACACAATTTGGGTCCGCCGATACATGTTAACACCAGCATCTTGGCAGCCGCAGAAGTTATCGGAATTCGGTTGTGACACCTCTAACCTGTAAGTGCGGAAGTCTTCAGGCGGAGCGCTTAAGTTATCACGGTTGGCCGTCGTGGAAAACACTGATTCGACAACACAAGAACCTCTTCCATTATCCTTAAATGAAACGTGTCAGAAAGCATGTAACCCTTGTTTTATAACTATTTGTATTTTCATTGCATAATACTTCATGCACAGATGACACAGTAGATAACATGCATTTGTCCGCCATGTTTTGACTTCTGGTAAGTTCTCTCCTCGCCTATTTGAATGGTTAATCAATAAGCAAATTTTGGCTCGTATGTCTTTCAGCTGGGCTCGATAAAACGTACTCAGTTACTACGTGGTTTCATGAATATTAAGCGGCGCTATCCACACCCTCGTCCTAAACACTGTAGTCTACGAGAAATTGTTTAAATTGACAAAAAAGAGAGAAAACTGTATTGGTATTATATGTGCAAATTTAGCGAAAAGTTGTGAAACTCTCAAAACCACCGTTTTGTAAGCGACGACAGGTGACACAGGTCCAAATAAACGCCGTGGAAAAATGAAAAGAACTCCAAAAGATGTTTATGGTAAAGTACACATTTTTACTATAAGTATCTGTAATAAAATATTGAACAGATTGTAAGAAGTCAGTTCTGCGAAACGTCATGTAATTTTCGGGAATATGAGGGGAGAAGTAAAATATACCAGTAGCAATCAAGTGTACACACGATTCATGTTGAAGAACAACGACAGACTGCTTAACGTGTCATAGCAATTGGTCTGTAAGTGAAACATTTATTAGGAATACTTCTTTGACAGAAATGTCCGAAGGGACCTGTTGCTGCTTTTTTTAAAGAAAATATTCAAGCCACTAATAAGAGCATAACCACCATTTGTAAAACAGGCGGTTGTTGATTATCGAACATGATCAGGCAGGTGATCTGTTATGAACAGTGACAAGTTCATACAATAGTATACTGAAACTGTTGTATGGGAAGTACCAAAAATGCTGAGCAGCCATGTTATTACCTTGCAGTTTAGTGATACGCGAATTTTGCTATGCATTCTAACTCTAAAGTAGCAGCCGTCCTTATGATGAGCATACATTTTAGTTATTGTGGTTAATACCTTGCATCTAACTTATTAATAATGATTACACTGCTGACCCGGAAGAGAAAAAACCAAACAATTACACACTTCTAGTGAGAAGTTCACCTAGTTGCTTTATACCACTGTTGACAATGTCTTCACTGAATAGTTTGGTGTATCCTACGTTGTCAAATTAGATTTTAAAAATCGCGGAAATACATAAGAATAAGGACAGATCACACTCGCCGCCATCATGACGTGCTTACCATTTTAATGTTCCCAACATATACCACGAAGATATATCAAAAATGTGCCACAGCCTAACCACTACCTACAGGAAATATAAGGAAAAACTTGGATATATATTTTTTCTTCCTTCTAACAGTATACTCGTGTATACTGTAATCAGGAAGAGCAGAATAGCATCAAAATTAATGAAGTTGAAAATAATGAAAAACTGATTTTTGAGTTATCTATCCAAAGCTTGCTACTTCAGACTAAACTCATTCTGGCTCATTGTTGTACGATCTCAGACAATGGATGTACCCTGAAATGTTGTAGTAAGTTTGCTAAACATTCCTCGCATTTATCCCACACTTAGCAATCAAATGGTCGACGTCACTCTTTCAGACTTACCTCAGTCAAATGACACTGGAAGTGTTCATGATCAATGGAGCGTGGCAAATCAATAGTTCGACAAAATTCTTTGGTGCTTTCAGTACTACCCGTCTTGAACGTCTTTTTTGCATGAACTGTCAGTCGATTTTCCACAGTTGTCACATCAATATCTTCCGGCGCGAAATCTTTGGCATTGAAACGGACTTTGAAGTGTACCTGACAAAAAAACAACGAGGTTGTTTGGAACGCGTCGAAAACAATTTTAAACTGTCCACAAGTCTATCTCTCTTAACCTGGTTTTTAATTCACCAGTTGCTTTGAACACAAAGACAAAAGTACGGTATCAAAGTAAAGACTGTTTTACGCCTGTACCTGACGCAAAGCTGATACACTATAGACGTTAACGACTAATCGACCTTACTCCGAAAATGTATGCATTTTCCGTTGGGGATTACCGATGCGTAAACTTACAAACAGGATTGTGTTGACAGTATGCTATTTCAAACTGGCCGGTAGATATTTGCGTCAGCCGTTGTGATCAGATGATCACTTTGTTAAACAAATTCTGGTGAGTAACTGTTGGGGGATAGAACTGACGTAGCGAAGCCTAGCCAGTCAGTCGAACTTTGACCAACTGCTTCAAGTACTAAAATTAGTCTTGCGAATGTAATGAAGCCGTATAGTGTCACTCAGGTGATAACAGAGAGTCGGTTGAAGGCAGAATGATTGGCTGTAGAACAGTTACTAAAGCAGGTTCGTGACTGTGAGAGAGACTCAAACCAGCCAATGGAAAACTTATCTCCAGCCATTCGGATAGGGGGTGGACTAGTGGAAGATCCATGCGGAAAGTGATTCAGCAGACATCACTCACGACGCACCGGGAAGTGGCAGATCGAGCACTGCTGTTGACAATTGTTGTTTTGCGAAAACTACAATTATTTGAAGAAGAGCGTTTGGCGACTTTCCCCAAAGTGTGGCCTATCCGACCCAAGTGTAGCGGTAATTTCAGTAGTCTAGGGAGTGGGAGTCTAGCCCTTAAAAGGAAAATGACCACTTCTAGTCTTCTGGCTTGCATAGAGAAAAGACCTAGCTGGTCTGTTAATAGACCCAGAAGGATGCTTACCGCACTTCATATTCGGACTATTACAGTCGTAACCAGTGTAAAACAGACACGAGACTAATTATGACTGTCAAAAAAGGCAACCACCGTTCACCATTACAGCATCTATAAACTGGACTGGCAGACATAAATTTTACAGTCGTCACGATTTTAGTATGTGTTATTAGCTCTACCCCAGACGTGTCCCAGATCTTGTCGGCCTAAAAAAGCTTGGAAATAAGCGATCTCCTACTCAACTTTGATTTGTACTGTTTCATTTTAGCAGTTGCTAATCCAAGTGTCAATTGTAATCACTTCCATTACAGAAAACTGGGTTTGCCTAAAGAGGGAACATAAATTCAGAGAAAGCTACTCTAACTATAGTAAAACAGTGGTCTAGTGCTGATGTGATCCCAGTGCTCAATTCGTACCATAAAAGCCTTCGGAATGTGCAAAAGTTACGTTTCTTTCGATTTATTTCCTTTTGGGTGGGAACTCGATTCATTCCATGAACTCCGACCTATGTGAGTGCGGCGCACTGAGTAAGACATTGTTGCATATTTTGAACTGTCTAATAAATCATGTGTTTATGTTTGGGTCAAAACAAAACTGCCCTTGGAATAAAACAGTAGTATGGAGTCCCTAAAAGGAGCATATAATCCGGTGACCGTAGATGGGAGGTCATTTTGGCGATTACCTAGTCATCATACGATGATGAGCGACCATGCGGCGAGGTGAGATACGCTTAGATTTCTATGACTTTGGGATTAAAAATGAGCAAGAAACAAGAAACGTGTCGGTTGCACACCATTTGACGCTAAACGTCGCCTCACACATGATCTGGCATATCGTCAGACGGCTCAATTTCAAAAAGTAACCAAATAATGATGGTTCGAATCCAGGAATTCTCGGACAGGAAAATAACATATAACCACAAGTATGAAAGCTGCGGAATAAGTTGAGAATGAACAGATAAGTAGAAAGAATACAGTTTATTCACGAAATTCGGAAAGATGCTATTTTAAGAAGTTACGAAATATTGCTCAGGCCTAGTACGTTTTATGTTTTCTTCTTCATCGGAAGGGTTTCCTTGGTATCGGAACCGTATTACCAGAATCAGTATTTACAAGTAATCAAGCCTCAATACAAAACCCCTGATGTCATCTACACACTCGCATTTGTGATAGGCGATGCATGGAGAGTGCAGAACAAAGTTCTTATGATCTTTATTTGAATGTGAGTTTGGTGTAGTTCTGTGAACGGAACCACTGGTGAAGAATCCGTTGACTAGGTTCCTTAGCTGTACATAGGGTAGGCTCCAACTTACTACAGCGATGTACCAAAACTCCGTATGGACCAACTGGCGAAACTTTCTGATCCACCGTGAGACCAGGGCATAAGAAAGAAGGGTCTTGCTCGAAATACCTGTCTTACTGTTTCTTCCTAAAAATACTGACCGCCTTTTTGGTCTCAGAAAGGTTTATCCGCATGGCTCTGAGAGATCTGCCTCTTCACTAAAAGCATCTATTGTAGAAGAATTTCGTACCCAGTAAACGTGTTTTTGGGACTGGGTTTTCCTCTACTTAGGGGTAGCTGTCTATTCCCATGTCGGTATGTCACCCAATCGGGCAAACAGACAGAGTCCTGACCATAACTTTATATAAAAGGCATGTACATCATTTCAGGTTTGTATATGTGGTTTTGCATGCCCGGTTATGACTACACGAAAAATTTGTAAAACCCAAGTAATAAAATGATGATTAAATTGGGTCGAACAACTGCAACTCAGAAAACACTTAAATCAAATTCGCTTAGGCCAGCTTATACAACATTGATTGAATTCATAATCCGGAAAGCTTCCCACTCTGGGTTCTTTAGTAAAAGAAGTACCAACCAACTCTGCATCGTGTTGTCATTGGTGATATACTTGAAAATGATTCGCGTGTAACACGCGTAAAAAGTATACGTCTGTCGCTACAACAGCTTGATGAAAAAAACGAAGGTATCAATTTGATTAAATTGTTGGCTGCTTCTTTAAAAGTCAATAAACCAACGAACCTTTCAATGAATGAGAAAGGTTCCTTCACACATCCAATCACGATCCTTGAAACAAATCAAGTGGACGGTTATATGGGGATTTTAGATTTAAATGTTAACGTTCAAGCCCGAATATGTGGCTGCTTTGGTAAATGCTGCTTAATTAGCCCGCTAAATGGATTAGTATGTTTAATTAATTTCAGGTATTGCACTGAGTTCCCTTAGCAATGATTGTGAAGGTCTTCATTCGAAAGGGTTTGTTGTGTGTACAGAATCGTCCTCCGTTACTTACATTACACGATAACTTGCATTCTTACGTGAATACACTTACCGGCGACAGTAGTCGTACTCAGACGGGCGAAATAAGGGAGAATAAACTAATCACTTTATTCGATTATGTGTGTCACGATCAATTAGAATTTGGTGGACTTCTTCTGATGACACTTGGATCATTTTCGGCATTTTTTATATTCTTTATTGGCCTACCGAGTTGAGAATATATTCATGTTAACTAGGCTCCACTTACCCATGTGATGCCAAATAAATGGGTCACACGCTTACCCCGTTAATTGGGTTGGACAACATTACAGAAAAGACAAGAAAATCTTAAGTTTGCGTGTCTTTATTGAAACCGATTTAAAATATCCTAACACGTGTACTTGGCTGGCTTTATCCAATGTTAGGTTATTGTGCGATTTAGTATAATCGGTGCACACAGATAGATTGGTTGGCGCCCTCACATTTACACGATATTTTTAACCAGTCCTGTTCGGTAACAAGCAACAGAATCAAACTTCGATCTGGTCACAAAAAGTCTGCAGTCTGTTGTGAAGCATGTTCACTTTGTAAAAGCTACCCCTCTTTACTGCTTACTAGTGACAGCGTTTCAGGCGAATGATGGAGATAAAGCTCGTAACATTTGCGTTCGATCCACTGGGCTGTGTACACCGCAGAACAAGCATGGGAACTTTATGTACAGCATTCCATTCAGCTACCCTACACTGCAAATCGGATAGCATACACAGTAAGGAAACTTATTATGTCTAGCAAATTATAGCACATTTGATAGTGTTTGTTAACGTTATTCGTAGTAAATCTATTAAGAGGACTTCGGTTGGGTAAAATAAGAAGCATACACAAAGCCAGTAGACGTTGTCGAATACCACCATCACATCACGGTTCGAATCAGTTACAACCTTTGGATTTGCTCAGTTGACCAAATAAATACAGGAAGTCCGATAATTGACCAGTGTACTCCGCTAAATGTATGCATTGTTATAACCACAGTGTGACTTAGGTGCACAAGACCTTATCGATTTAAACTGCAGTATGCACACATCCACGTCACAAAAAATCAACTCTCCTGACTCACCAACCTTCCGTCCGTCCACCCTGCACATATCGGTGGTCAGCAAGGTGATGCTTATCGATTTATTTGCAACATTAATATTCATCTGCTAGCAAGTCCTGATCCGGTTGGCTCATTAGACTAGTTTACAATAACCAACCTACGTTAAATCGGTGATTAGATGCAACGCTTATCACAATCTGTTACGGGTGCACTTTCAAGTTCTCGTTCATCAATGTGCTGCCAAAGCGGAAGTGAAATGAACTCTGTTTCCCATTGACGTTTGAGGAGCCAACTGACAGTTTGCCTTGAAGTGAATCTTGCAACATGCGCGAAAACAGAGAAGTGGCCATTGCGACGTTTCCACCTCATGTAATCCCTGTCAGTTGTCTGTATACGAAGAACAACTTGACTTTTAGACAAAAGTGCAGGAAGCTTCTACTAAATTGAAAACTTTATTCAGTTATCCGCTCTTCAATGTGCGAAGTGGTTAGGTCATCACAACAGGGACACACTTTTTAATGATCTCTTCCCGTTTGATAGTCGATTGCTTTTCTCTAAACCTGACGACTGCTACCTCACTTTAGTCGAAATGACAGGAATGAATTAATTCAGAACGGCGTCAACAAACTGTCAGTTCACTGTACACACCATATTGGGGAAAACGGTCAAGATGATATTCAGCATCAGTGTCTGCACTGCTCCGTCGTACAGTTATCATAATTTTTCTAACACTCGTTTGCTGAATAAACAGTCACAAATAATGAATGAAACAAAGTTTGTTTGTTGGCATTTTTGCATTTCTCCCTATCTGTCGATCACGTGACGCCCGAAAAACACCAGCTCTTTAATTCAGTCACCGACTGTAAGTACACGTTACATGCGACTCCTCATTGTTCATTCGATTTGGTTATGCTGTCCGATAAATGCCAAAACTGTTGACTATCTACGAAACAGTGAAAAGCAAATCTACAAGTCACATCTTTAGATCGGAAAGACGGTTGAGATAGTAAGCCTGAACTATTCTAGCACACCCACAATATAAACTGGTGGCAGGTACATAAACACAAGGGCTGAAATTTTGCTAGCTAAGTAGACTATGTTGTTCGTTTTAACCATGGAGATTTAGCTCGAGTGTATTCACTCCTAACACTGTCCAATCAAAATGACAGACAGTTCGAGATGACAATCTGTAATCTCAATCGCACAAACTTGCGTAAATGTTTGAAACGTTGCATCACAATGATAGTTTACTTTGGCCCGCTCAACTGCATGGTCTTATTCCCACAGTACTTGTTTGGGATACTCTAAAGAGAATGAATTTAGGGAGGGTAAAACAGAAGGAGCTGTAGTATTTGAAATTGATGCCTTCGAGGACATGAGAGCAGATGAAAACACACAATGAATAGCCCAACATAAGCAAATAAATAAATGAAGACAGAGCGGGAAGATTTTCATTAAAGTCCTGTCGATAAAAATGAAAATACTGTCATTCACAAAAACAAACTCTTAGTGTCTAGACCACTCCTTTCATTTGCTTAGTCATACAAGGTGCTCAGGATTTGCTATCCAGCTGAACGTAGCTCTGAGAGTTGTGTGAAAATCGTAAACTCGAATAATCAATGGTGTTTTGCAGAGATCCTTACGCAACCGATACCAAAAAGTGAGCACATGCAGCGAGAAGAATGAAAGACCATCTTGCAGCGACCAAGTGTTGATGATTCCTTCCGTCCTTTTCTGTTTAGTTACTGTCTTAGCAGCTCATTCAAACAACTTGTTTGTGGTATCCGTTATCAGCATACGTATAATCGATTATGTCAGTTAAGTCATTGTAGTGACACTATACCTGCCTAACATACGTTGCTTCGCTGTACACATAAAGGACTAATTTGCCGTGTGCAATTGTAACTCCAAATCACGGCAGCTTCTAACATGTGGAAAACCTCAGGTTGACGTAATAATTCATCTCTGTCCTGTTATACGCTATATATATATATATATATATATATTTTAACTCAACATCTGAATGTGAAGTGAAGCACGGCGCTCTTAAATGGAATGTCGCCTCGATTTTTGAAGTGTGCAGTTTTAGTAACTGTAGACTGAGGCACTATCATCCACCGTGCATTTACCAAAATCTAAGGTGCTCTTCGTTGTGGAAGACTCACTTCGTAATAATGAAGTGTGTCTTGATAAACACAGCTTACTGGTTATGGGAGCGGTAGCATTTAGGTGTTCCGTGAAATGCAACCCAGCTATCGAGATATAACTTGGCAGGTGGGAAGATGGAAACTGACAGTGAACCAACATCCTTTGAAATCTGATGTGTCTGGCGCGAAGAAACGCAGCTGTCGAATGACAGTTAACTGGGAAGAGCATAGTTATAAATTTTTCATATACTTTTTTCAGGGTAAGTGTGTTCGCTGTTCAGAATCAACCGTTCATAGAATTTTGTAGAATGTATTGTTCCTCACTACCCAAAGGCTAATGAGAAAATCCATAGTTGGTTTACTTTTCACAAAATCCGAAGATTTTTATGGAAACAGAAAGCACATAGAAGATAACGGTCTGCAACGAAGAAGAAGTATTTTGGTGGGTCTGATAGGCGAGTCCACTGCTCATGTGATTCGACAGAAGACTGACTAATACCTGGTCATCGCCGACTTAATGTTTAATGCCAACTGGACATAGAGCTCAGGATTATGATCCAACGGCATGCTTTGAACGCACACCGGACCTGAGGCTGTGCAAGAACATTTTGGGTTTAGGAGTACCGGTGAATCGAAAGTGGAGCTGACAAATGATATTCAGTTGGCTTGGATCACAGTTGTACAACTACACAATGATTTTTGAAGCCAGCATAAGCAAACAGTGTATAGATATTTCCAGGAATTATAGAGACCACACTCTATCTTAGAACGTTGTAAACCATTTTGAACGAAGGTATCTGTGTAAATAAACAGAAGGTAATTTTGAATTATTAAATGCGGTCGCATTTTTTGACCGTTAAAAAATAGCATACGCATCAACTTGCAAGTACTTGTGATTACCTCTACGTATAAAATTTTAGGTTTGATATTATATAAATTGGCCAACCATGCGAACCACCTTGGTGTTCGTTCAAATATGACACTGCACTCATTACCATATGTTGTATTCAAATGGATTTTGATTACACTTGCCTTTGTCGTACACGGAAAACACGCATGCTGGATATGATCAACCTTCATTTGATGAACTGTATGCTGCGCGCACATGAACACGTAGAAATGGTCAAAGCTGCCTATCCGGTGTACGACGGAAATCAAACTACTGTAAGTCGACATCACAACAGACTAACAGAATGGTAGGCGATTTAAAAAATACAAAACTAGAGGTGATGTCTGCCTCGTAAACTTTGGTCAATAACCGAACTTGCCTGCCAAGCTGATTTCGTATGCAACACTTTGCTCGATTTCCAAACACAGTGTCGACTGAAAATGGCACAAAACCACTCCCTCCAACCTTCTCATCGAAATACAACCCGAACTGTGCACACCAGTGAATTTTCAAACTGTTTTGCCACATATCTTGCCTGTATATCATGACTCGTAAACATTTCTGACAAATAGCTCGCGATGATTGTTACTAACTGTTAGTGCGCTTTCATAAATCTCGCCGAACTGCCAGTTGAAATAAACGGTTCCTCAGAGCGATTGGTCAATGACTGTATAAGCTTTGACTAACGGAAGAGACAGTCGGGCTAAACGGCAATCATTACATGTTGTTGACTGTGGTGAGAACATCTGGACAGTCAGTTATCTGAGAAGGTACACACTGATGTTACTCAGCTCTCATCACTATCGATATTGCATGAAGTGATACCACTGATTGTGTGACCCGATCGTAACCGCTTAACAGAAAGGATGACAGCCTGTTAACACAGAGCTTTCCAAGAAAACAAAACAATTCACATTTCGGGTTGATATCCTCAAACGCATTTAACGGAAAACAAATCAACTTTGGTTGTGTGCTGAGTGATTTGGCACTAAGGCAGACTGGTCTAAAATTTCGTTCATACCCATGTAAAATACATTAGAAATATATAACCCAATGCAGGCGTAGTAGTGAGATTGGATTATCTTTTTTAGGAAGACCGGATGCCAGTTTGTGAAGAGCACCTCCTCGCAGAAACCTTTGAACAGACGGCGGTCATCGTCAAATCAGCTCAAAAGTAGACATATGAGTCAAAAGTATCAATTACAGCCAGGTCAACTTCAGATCCTATATTGTATCCTTGTCCCTTAATGAACCTCCTCTTCTGTTCCTCAGATGGAGCAGTCAGTTCAGTAAATGGTGTCCTTCGTTTCAATTTGACCGTCAATGCTCGGCCACTCCAATCGTTGAACTTCCACCTGTTTGTATTATTGTGTTCCTGTTTTCTCCTATGGACTTCTACTTCCCTACGGTGATAACTGTACTCGGGATAGTCCTAAGATCCGTTAGTTAGATGGTTAACGACTGACATCCCACTGGTTCCCCTTTGCCCTCTAACTCCAGGATTACACACGAGCATTCAGCTGCGGTCTACTTGAGGTATCAAGGTAGGTGGGATTTTACTGGACATCCAACGTCATGTCATGTCTAAGCTGTTGTCGCACTTGTACCGATAGCAAAATTTACATTTTAGGCTTGCAATTTGCTTTAGAGTTTGCAACATCTTTGTAATTTTTCCAGCCGATTGTGATTGTGGAGCTTCTTGAGGATGAAGTTACGAGTGAACGTTTTCGTTCGTTCCTACACTAACCTCTGTGCAACTAGATAGGAATTTTCACTCTTTGACATACCTCTTCAATGGAGGCAGAATTTGTTGTAGCCGACAGCCGAAAACTCTACACATATAAAAGGCGTTATAGCACGTACAGCACACTATACGCCGCCCCATCTTCTTTACTAATAAAATGATAACTCATTTTTCGTCACAAAGGAAAAATGGCATTGGAAACGTGCAGGCTGAATTCTGTTCTAACGGCCCTTTATAAAAAATGAAGTATGCCCGAATATACAAAAAAAATAGCCCCTACCACATTATACGACCAGGCCAGCACTCCACCGTGATTTTAGACCGATGTGCTGGTCCAACATCATCGGATCACGTCGAGATCTGACATTTGGAAAGGGACGTACCAACCTTTAGTCGATAGCGCAGCTGTATGGACACTTTTTCCGAGGCCTAAAGGTGAACTAATGGTCAGATATCGTAACTACCGCTATGTGTCTTCGCTGCGTCCGTCATGTGAAGAGGCTGTGAGTTGACCGATTTGGGAAGAGTGACCAGTCTAGCATTCCAGCAGGCGCCAAGCGTTTCAGACAAATAGGGATGCCGTGGCCTGGTGTTTGTGTAAGCCACGTGACATGGTGTGAACGAAGCGGCGGGGAAGCTCAGCAACCTAATCAAGTCGAGACAACCGATGACGGTTGTTACTAGAACTCACTGCAACACGAAGTGGCTGTCAGCTCAGACCAACAAATATGTTCGACGAAACCATAGGAGTTGTGCAGAAGACGCCAAACAACGAGCCATAAGTATAGCACGAAAAAAGTGAATAAAATCGATTCACTAAATCACTGACTGCCACGCCTTCGCCCCTTATGGATAGAAAGCAATGGTTATTCGCCATAAAACTTTCTAGTGGGCTAGCAGAAGGACTTATCTGAATGCGAAGGCTGCGGTCACAAGTGGGTGGTGTTCAGTTTGAAATAGTTTTATACCTCCAAATTTCTACCAAACTTTTCAATTGCTCAAGTTAGAAACTTTAGAAACAGCGTCACACCTGTCAACAACAAACTATGCTAAGCAACAGGTAAACAGCACAATCAGTGGGAAAGTACATGAGCCTTATTAGATCGATAAACTACGTCACCTTGGAGAAGGAGCCAGAGGAATCAAGGAAGTTGGATGCTGAACGTGCTTACTGTGACTCCGGTGGAAATGTCTGTAGCATGAAGAGGTCACATAGTATTGAAAACTGCAAGTCCAGGATACTTAGAAAGAATTTAGTGTACGAATATATTATTGAGATGAAGAAAACGTTTTTGGTGTTGATAACTTATATTAAGTGAAAATAACAGGCTGCTACAGTTAGAACTGTTACGTGACAAGCGGATGGAATATGACCACTCGGACAGCCCGGACAAACCATTCAATAAAATAAACGCAGAAAACATAGAACACAGAACCACACCATTTATACATTCAAGTGTGTTAGCTAGACCTGTTATGGATGGTACATGCAGTACAAGGAAAATGAAGAGCGAATTGGATCCTTTTGAACATCACACCCAAAGAAGCCAGTACAGAAAAGTTGCTTATCGGTGAGAGCTCCCCGTGGACAACCAAAATTTGTAAGATACTACATGCAGTTCATACACATCAGCCGAACTATGCTTCGACCACCTGATGAAACGTTCACTGGTTAACAATATGCTTACTGTGTGTATGGATGAAAGCGCTCGTTATGGAACGGTTCATCGGATTGTGATTGGTAGGGAATATGTGACAGCCCAGTCACATTCGCCTGTGAGTAATTATCTGATTTCCAGAACGCCCCGAGAGAAAGCACAGCAACTATCCTGGTAACTCCAATCGATGACCGGACGTTTGGAAGTTCTGGTCAAGTTGAATTCAAAAATCCAGTCAGTTTTCTAAAGTATATTTTGATTACCAGTAGCTAGTCATAGATGTTGGTTGACGTAGTTTGCACAGCAACCGAAACCAATTGCAGTCTTCATCTGTCAATCGACTTTTCAACCTGCCCTATTGAAAACCGAATGTGAGTAGGCGTTTGCAAATGACGGTTCCGTCGTGCATAATCTTTAGTCAGTGGCGCAGTGATTAACACGGTTGCTTGACGTGAAAGCGATCGGAGTGTAACTCATGGTTTGTACAAAGATGTGCGCTGCTGACGGATTCTAACCAGAGTTAAACTCGAGCCACAGTTCTTGTTAAAATAAGCATGGCTGAAAAGTCTGTTGTTTGATGTTCAACTTGTGTCAACCGAAACCTCCTATTACTTACCAGTAACGCATGACTTATTTGCCAGATTGAAGAAAATCTTTGGTCGCAAAAGGAACACAAAGCTGACTGCTAATAATGTCTACCTCACTTTAACCATGATCTCATCAGTCACGAGTATTCACTTTAGTATACACCTAACTGACTCACTTGTACTCGACACAGTGCTTCGACATTTGGGTTAGTCCTGTCTCAAAATCTGTTGTTTCAAACTAAATGTACGCTCATTGGCTAGACACATAGTCTCAGACAATATCAGTGTCGCAGACCAGTCCTGCTTGAAAAACGCAATAATCTAGAAACATTTCAAATGTTTTAGAAATACTTCATTCGCTCCCAACCACGGCGCAGTAGTTGGAGGAAAGATAGTTCCAAAGGTCAGATCGTTGACTGTTTGTCTTAACCAGCCTGCCAGTTTTCTGTAACATGTGGTTGGTCGAAACGACAGATATACCTCCAGATCTACGGCTCAGTTAATTAAAGGCATTCTGTCACTGATCACTCCGTGTAATGTGAACGACAGATTTTGTTTACACTGAAAAACAGAGTAAACATTACTGGGACCAATGAAAACGGTGACTCAACCAAGATGATATTCGATCGACTCAATGTAAGATAGATACAAACCGCAAATGCCATCGAGATTGAAAGTACCCAAATGATTAACTAAGTAATGTTGTCTGCAGCAAGAAAAAGGGATAATGTAAGTACCAGAGTCAGTATGATGCAATAAACGAAGGTGTTTGTGGTTGGTCCTTGAAAACCATATCCTTAACCAGCAATTCGCTCGAAAGGAAATAACCTGGAATTGCTGAGGAGTCAGACGTTGGGACACCTTGTAAATACTGCTTCGCTACTCTAATTCCCAAAACACGACACTAGTTTGTGTTTTTGTTCTCCGACGAGTTCGCTAATGCTTCATATTTTGCTGTTTGTGAATGGAGGAACAGGTTGCAGGAGATAACAGCAGACCATTCATTGGAAACTATTTTCGTTTAAGTTGGCAACACGTTGTTCTACCGAGCACTTCTGTACAGAGAGTGGATTGAAACATGTGAACAGTGCCAAGGACCAACGGTCTTAAGAGAAAATATGTTCGTACTACTGTGGTACAACACACAAGAACATGAAATCTGAGATGGTTAGAAAACGTGCACGTCCTCCCTACTTCAAAGTTAACAATCGCGCACATGTACACTGGTTAGCGGACAGCAGGCGATGGATGAAACGTAAAAAGTTACCCAGTTGACAGAGAAGCCCCAAGGAAAAAGAAACAAAAGAACAACATGGATTTTCGATGTTGTCGAACAGCTGTCTCTCACATGCGTGCTGTCTTCGATACCGTTGACCATGGTTTATTGACACCAAGTACAGCACACAAGTTGTGGTCCCGGGATGTTGGTGTTCAAGTCATCAGACGTGGATATTTTCTGGTGTAAACACAATATCTCAATTCTTCGGAATTAAGCATCAAAGAAATCTGCAGACAGGTAGGTATTTTTTGATTGTTTTCTAGTAAAACTCTTCTGTGTGAACTATCCTCAACAAATTATTGGATGGAAAATTCTTATCTAGACGTAGCGGGAAACGCGTGTCAAGTGCGGCGAGCCAGCCGGTATTAACTTCAAACGGTTGTCAGTCCCCGTTTACTGATGATAAGGAGATTAAACTCACTCAGTGCATATTTGGTAAGTTCCAGTGACATGCCTCTGAATAGTTTCTTTTTTGTCTACAGGCCTTATTGCTTACCATCCAGATTAAATATTCCTCCAACAAAGTGAACTGAAAGGGAAATAGCCAGTACTGAAGACATCAACCTATGTGAGACAATCCAAAACAGCAAGAAAGCGATGGAATCTTCTCACTAAGCACACTGTTGTACTCAGCATTTCTGTGAGATGGTGCTTGCGGATTGAACAGTTCTGGAGAAAGTGATACGTTTGGCATTAAACGAAGAAACATATAAACAGACTAACCAAAGTGGTTTTATAATGCTCAGTCGCTGCAATGAATACCACACTCGTAAAAAGACCGCCTATTGCATTACTTAAGCGCGGTCATCGTGAAGGGGATCATTACATGTTACAAAGCTATGCTTACTTGACCGTCTTCATCAAGTTCATATGCGTCTTTCAAGAAATCCATCACTCCTCCCGAAACACTCGAATGTGGAAGCAATGAGCCCGGAGTGACATTCTCCGTTAATCGCAGTGCTTCTGGGCCGGTGGCACTGCTGGACACGGTCGACTGACTGGACGTGCCTGTGGTGACTCCATTTACGGTTCGCGAATGTTGTACGGACTCTTTCACGTTACTTTGAGTCTTCACACCGCGTGGATCCCCAGAGCTGCTGGTTGACGTAGTACTCGTCGTGGTAATGCGAGAGCTAGAAGACTGCACATTCGATCCGATAGGGCCAGCGAGTCTCGGAGATGAACCAATTGTAGACAACGAGTCCATTTGTTGACGGAGTGATTCCATTTTTCTTTCCATCCTATCCAGCATAGACGAATGCTCACCGCCGGTTTCGAACGGCCTGATGCTGCCCATTTTATTCCAACTATCAAGTTCAAACTCATCCATGGGCTAGAAAATGAAAAGCCATAAAACGAAGTGAACATTTATTTCACATAAAAACTACTGAATTGATTGAAAAATACTGTAGTGGCCACGTGATAAGCCAAAAGACAGGTTATGAACTAGCTTAACTAGTTCGTGAATTTTTGACACGTATGAATGAACCTAACTCATCTACTGTCAAACGTTCATTGATAACTGGTTATCGTACTGGTCCTGAAAACCCGTAAAATATTTTAACGTCTGGAGCAAAACGACATTCGCTATAGTTCATCGATGTGATTTGTTTTTGAATCCACAAGAGCCAAAAGAACGCTAAGTTTAATCTGGTGCGCATTATATAAATACACTAACCTGTAAGTACCAGTCACATTTGCTTTGTACCCGAAATCGCTTAGCTTAAGATTCACGTTCGAAACCACGCCTATCAGTAAAAAAAGACAGCACGAGCTAACTGATTTGTCTGACAAAGAATTTACTTTGTTTCGCTGTTTGCATAAGTTGTGCGCACCATCACAAAGGTAGATTCCTAGAAAGACTTCGATAGGCCAAATGTAGAACATTAATTTGACTACAATGGAACCACCTTCAAGGGAACGTAATAATGATTCATTTTTTCGGATAGTTCAATCTCATGGAAATGATCGACGTGAATATCGCACAGTGAATAAGCATGCTTTGTAAGAACTTCCAAAATGCTTTTGATAATGAATAGCGAAAAGATTGTCCTTCACACCTTGATAAATTACAGACAAGTTGAAATGAAACACGCTACTGAGCGACTGCAGCTTACAGCTTGTTGTACGGAATACGCAGCTATTAGGGACAATAATGAATTACCGTACATCAAGGTAAACAATGCTGCTATCTAAAAGCAATCCGGACTAAAGGATAGGAAACAGAATATTTCACCTTGCACCATACATTTGGTTTACTACACCGGTATGAATACATGTAGGATTAAGAGTGTTAGCAGACTGTTTTGTGTTGAACGAAGAACACAACAGCACAGAAACTTTCGATTGTATCGGCTGAACAAAATTCAAACTTGTTTCAACTGTACAAAGACTGACTGCCAGCAGTTTTCAAGATTAAGTGATCCGCCCTGTGGTGTCTACATAAACCAGCTAAGTTTCGCCCTAGTGACTGTCGTTCCTTTTTATGGTGGGAAAAACCAGGTATATTTCAATCCTCAGAATATTGTTATTGCAAGGGTTATGGGAGGTTTGCTTTCATAAAGGGAAGTACGTAACACAAATTAACCTCCTTTCCAGTAAAATGACTACTGCGACGGGTGCGCTTCTGACTGAGGATTCTGTTGATTGCGGGAGTATGGTAAAGTAAACATCTATACGAACGTGATCGAGTACATATCACCGAAAACTGCATGCCGATAGCTAGGCTTTGAACAGATTCTGTTGCCTTTTAGTGAAGAACCAACCATAAACTGTAGTGATGTGCACTTTTACTCCCCGGTGGTAATGAGTCTAGTACAATCTTGGTATTATAGCGCAAAACGGAATGAACAACTCTGTTAGTACCTTCTCCAAATAGTTTAATAGCATTCGCGCTTTCGTTCGCTCAATAGATCCACACTGTATCTGTTTTTTTTTCTTCTCCAAAATGTATCGATCGAATGAGTATTCTATGCTATTCGCTGGTTAATCGATTAATTCACACACGTATGATGAATCACATGCTCACTTCTTTGTTACAAATACATCCTCTCTGATTTCTCATGTATTAGTCTTCAAACTAGCTATCACGTGCTATATGAAGTTCACAAGCATGGATAATTGTTTACATTAGTTTTCAACATTTTCTTGCTTGTGTGCTCAAACACATGTCGGTATACAAATCAAAAGCAATTTAAGGCTGTCTCTCTCAACCGTGAAAAAAATAGCGCTGTTTACCATTAAAGCGAATAACTATTCTCTTAGATGAATATTCCAGTGACTACTCATACGGTTTGATAAAGGCGTATTTTATTCGAGTGATTTTCATGACCTGATTTATTTTGCAAAATAGGTAGCATTGTGTCAAGATATGATGTGCGAAAAAACAACCCATACTTCACGTAAATGGGCACTGATGGGACCATTCAAAATATATCTCGGATTTATTGAATTTAATTTGGCACGCTTGTTTATGTTTGATACGACGAGGAACGCCGAATTGGTTAAAGCATGTATGGTTTTTGTAGAAAGTCGACTGTAGATTCGTCTTTATTTTACCTTTTGCTGCGTGCAGTGAATAATCATTTATTTTACTGAACTAACTTCCTGCTGGATGGTGGTCATTTACAAACCCGTTTCATTTGCTCCATTTTGTAAGCCTTTTCCTGCTGGGTAAGTTGAATATCTGGTTCATTTACATTCAAAATAGAGGAGAACTTTTGCTGTACTTTCTCATGATTCCCAATCGTTTCCAGCGCCCTTTTTTACGTTTTAGTCCCATTAGCCGGATTGTCTGGAGCAGCGTTATTGAAATTGTCAATTACAATACATTATTATTTAGCCTAAATCGCCAAGAGCGATTTAACACTAACTAACGGACTAGGATTGAAGACGGTGGAGATTATTAATCGTTTTGCACTACTAATTATTAGTGGTGTTTTAAACCACATTCTGTAAAAGTTTGTCAAAGAGATGTGTCGTATAAGGTGTAGTTGTATTCTAGCACGGTGCGTTAAGTGGACGCATTGGTATCCGACATAATTCTATGAAAATATTTTTATATATAAGCGGAACTCAGGAAAAGCTGTATTTTCTGCATGAGCCCAGTTTTCACCAGTCCCCCTTTCATAAGGTGCCACTGGCAGAATCACGTGAACCAATCTATGAAAATGGCTTACTATAGCATCTCGAGTTTTCTTATACTCTGTTCACATCTTGGTTACCAGTCTGATTGGGACATGCTGCCGTGTATGCCACTGGATAACCGGAATTGAAATCGTAATAACTTCAATTTTAGAAGAATCGCATTGGACAGCCTCAGTAAAACTGGGGGCGACAGACTCAGTTGTGAATATCGTTTGGGCTAGAAAACTAAATTTAACTGTGAACAAGAAGACTTGACAGTCCTGAGCACGCACCAAGTATGTAGGTTATACTGGTGTATCTCAACTACATGTGGGACAAAACTACTATCGAGTTAGTGCTCGATGTATTGTCGCCGAAATGCAGCTTAATATCAAATCTTAGAATAGACTTGGCCACTCAGCAAATGGGTCCAGTCACAAGCTGTAAGTTCCATCTGCCACGGATTGATACGATGAGAGACCAATAATTGTAGATGCTTCTACAAGTTTGTTATGATTAATCCTCCACTTTAACGTTGACGTAGCAGATGAGGCTAACTAGTATCAGTGGTTTATTGCAAGTGAGAAGCAAACAGTGGTTTCGATTTCGTTCGGAAGTCCTGCTCACGTTAGCTTTGTTCGAAGGTAAGAGAATTATTATTGCCTCTTCTTCTGAAGTGATCGAACAACCAGCAACACCATAAAAGTAGTTAGCTGCGCGTTTAGAAATGTTACTATGGGTGTGTCTACGTTGAATCCAATCCGACTACTCATCAGAAGTCAAACAGTAACCATTTCACTCGAAAGGTGTTTCAAAAGGTAGTGCACAATGTGCACTTTTTACCATAAGATTATGTTTTAACTGGTAGCAGCAAACGTCCGTTACTTCTTTCAATAACGATGAGTGTACCCCTGCCTCTCACAGTCCGACAAGTTATGTTTTGGTTGAAGTTCCGTGATATTCTTACCCATCATTGTTGTTCGCAAGAGCTGGAAAGTTAACACTCCAACGTTTAAATCTACCTGGTCGAGGCGTAACGCTGGATAACCACTTGGGGAGTCTATAACCAATTATCCGATCTACAACTCAGCCCATCCAGTTGCCATGGCTGTGAGTGACCGAATTCTAGAGATCAAAAGTGTTTCAAGCGATGGATCACTATTCTACCGTTATTCAAGCTGTCGACGTACCATGTCATGAAATTTCAAATTTTTGGAGAAAGAAACATTTTGATAGAAATCTCATTAAAGTGGTGACCGACTGTCAAACACTACAACGAATTTTGCACTTCTGCTGAGCAATGGGTATTGTACAGCCGAGCAACGTCACACCCTTGTGAAAGTGCACGCAAAGGCCGTTTGCGACGGTTAAGCGATGTGTATTTTGGTCACATGACCAGGTCAATGCAGTCAGGTGACTGCAATGTCAGCTCACGGATTGGTACACAGTCACGGTTGTGCAGATTAAGGTGAAAACAAGGAACTCGTCAAAAGTGAAATGGATTATCCTCCTAACAAATATTTTGTGATGACGGGCTCAATGTTTAGTATGGAGACGTTTAGGAAGTGTGTAGTGTCAACAACAAAACAAAAATTATACATTGCTTCCTACTGTGTATAGAACGTAGCAACCATTTGGAAAATATCGCTATTGCCACTGGACCGAGAAGGCAGCACTATTTTCTTAGTTCGTTGTTTATCCTACACCTTATAGTGGGTTCATTGTGTTCAGGCATCACTGCCAACTGTTAGTAAACTACCACCAATAGTGGGAGCAGAACGCAGACGTTGTTATCAGTCAGGCTCACTTCTATCGGCGATACGTTGATGATGTGTTGATAGTTACCGATACCACGGAGTTGGCAACGAGTATGCTGGATTCAATGAACAAGCTGAATTCCAGAATAAGCTTCACCATTGAGCACGAACAGAATGAAACCCTGGCGTTTTTGGATATTCTGATGAAGCGCCAGAATAACGGTTGCTTACTGCAGTCTGTCTATCGGAAACACACTTGGACTGGACAGTACCTGAACTTTCACAGTTTTGTGCCGATCCAGTACAAGCGAGGTCTCGTGAGGACCTTGTTCTATCGCTCAAGAAGAATTTGCTCAAAAGAAATATTGGCCAAAGAGATGTCATTGTTGAGAACCACGCTGAAAGAAAATGGCTATCCATCTGCATTTGTTGAGAAATTCAGCAAACAAAAGCCGGCCGCTGCCATGTGTTCAACAGTTCCGAAACTAGATGTCTATCTCCGTTTGCCATACAAAGGTGACATTGCCACTCTGTTAAAAACCCGTCTCACGGCAGCTATGGGACGCACGTTCCATGCAGCCCAACTGGTCATGCTGTTCACCACCACCCGAATCCCAACTCCACCGTTGAAAACACCGCTACCGCTCAACGCCAAATCTTGCATCATCTACGAATTCTCATGAGTGCCGGGCCACTTACATAGGCAGAACGGAGCGGCAGTTACGTCATCGGGTCAATGAACACATTCCAGTTTGGGTTCGCAAAACACTCATGGATACAACAACACAGGGATCAAGTCAGAATGTAACAAGTCACAGGGAACCAGCATCATCGATCGCCCGACACCCGTTGACTCGTCGACCCCAACTGAACTTGGAGAAGGCGTTTCGGATACGTTACGCAACAAAAAATCGAAGGCTTCTCCGGTTCGCAGAGGCGGTAGCAATTAGCAAGTGGAAGCCACCCCTCTGTGTACAGAAAGATTTGTTCGTCAGTACAAAATTGCCCTGGTAATTGATGTATGTGGATGTGTGCGTGTGTTGGTGTGGTTGTTGATTTTGTTGTTTAACTTCACAATGACCATTGAACTTTGCTATATAAACACACAGACTGCAGTATGTACCTGATGAGATGCAGCGAAAGGTGCTCGAGAGATACATTGTGCAAAAAACTGTTTCTGACTTCTCTGTTCATAAGTGTTGCTATTGTTGATGTCTATGACATCATCGATGGTGCTGCTACGGATTCTGATGGTGATGATGATTATCTGTTGTGGTTGTTTTCGGAATAATAACCTTAGTCATCATGGCCAAACGAACTATAGGTTGAAAAAGTGACATATCGATCGACGGAAATATTAGAATAAAAAGGTGATACAGTGCTGTTTGTTCCTCATGTTTTGTGTGAAACTTGTGACGTGCGAATTGAATTTGTTGACTCAACCTTTGTCATCAGATGAATGATACATCAAGAGGAGACACACTTGGACTTTGATAAAACGACCGGACGCAGAGAGCGAAAGCATTTCTATCACGAGGCGATCGCGTCAAAACATCACCCAGCTTAATGCCCTAAGGATATCTATCTATCGGCAAACAAATTACATCCAGCATGTTTCCTAAATGGAAACAACTTATCGTTACACATCGATACACCAGAATATAGGGCCATGTAGTATAAATGGCTTGACAGTTCAGAAGCGAAAGGAAGAAGGTAGTTTAAAGTCACATCATTTGGGTATCAGTGCAAAACGTTCTACTAAAAACAGGCATGAACGTCATTCGAACCAAAATGAAATATGCAGCAAGTAGTGCACATAAGGGACCATTATAACCAACGAATAGCGATGATAAGATAATTCAGTAAGCTGTATAAACAGAACGACATTGATAACTGGATCATCTGTTGGAGTAGACATGCCATGCTCATTCCCACTACGGACTGGGAGGTCTCTGTAGATAACCCTATTATCAACCATTTTTATTTCTCAGCGTCAAGTTGTAATTTGTTCACCTCGACGGTACATTCATCTCCATTGATGTCTCCAGCAAGCGCTTGCTGTCTCCATTGATGCCACTAGGTAATATCTTCAGTGCATAACCGAAGTATTCAGATTGAAGAGTAGAGCTGATTTGTGTTGATTTTCTAAATATCTGCTTTATAACCTCATTACTAGTTACTCCTTGGTACCAGTTGCTAAATGTGATTTAATGAAAAGATGGAAATTAGTCAGTCATTCGCCAACAGCAGTAACGTTTCGCAGCCTTCGAGCAGACCTGCACTTACGATCATTGTGGCCGCGTTCATTCGGCTCCGAGAAAATCACCTAAACTGACAAAGACCATCCAAACCTGGAAGATGCACATTCCTATTTCAGCACACATAAAACTTACAAGATTTAGCCCATCGTAACACATTTTGGGTAGATGTATGCTCAGTCTACTGAGTTTAACAGTGTTCAACTTAGGCCAGGAAAGATCATTCGAGGAACTTTCCCATTTACTTGTGCCCACTTCTGTCTGCATGTTAGCATTCTGATACACCTCGCAATAGGTGACATAACAATTTGGCTGTATGTTTAGTGATAATCACTGAAATACGTTAACTGTTATAAACTGGTTCAAGTGAGCTTGCGTTTTTGAAAACGAGACACTGGTGAGCGCCAAAGCGTTCATCAAAAATACACTCACTCATTCTTTAAGGTAATCCTGCTGTCTCTATTTGTACATATTAAATAGGATACAATATAATGTGGTGAACAAACAGCATTTTTAATAGTTTTCAATGCAAAACTTTAATCCAACTTAAAAAATTAGGTGGTATAAGTGAGACGCTGTCTAAACATTGAAGTCAGGCATAAAGTAAGCGCATTGTAGTAATCAATATATAAACCTATTTCATATCTACATTATACTGTGCACAGTTATACAATGTGATATTATATATGTGTATATTTATGTGGTTTTATACATATTACACAGTACAAACAAAATGCGTACAAAATGTGTGTGGAATAAGATTTTTATGCATAATACATAAACAAAATATTATACCTTAATGTGGTAAGGGCTAAGTTGGTAGTCCAGTGATCTGATATTCGTGGGCGTAATCCCAAATGAGAAACTGAATTAGCAGGTCATTGAGATGATAAAGACAGTTGAAGCAAGAGAACGGATGGAAGTAACACTGAAGCCACTGGAAATCACGGTATCAAACTGAGCAGCATTCTACCTTGATTGTGGTAATTTTAAAAGTAGAATATAAGCCAGGACAAAATAGGTTACCACTAAACTAAATTCACAGCGGCTAGTTGAAGTAAACTTTGGAATTAAAGTGTGCATAGAATAAACCGTTACTTTGAGGTCAGTACGCTGTGATCAGTGTAATTAATACGTAGGTTGAACGCCTAAGAGATCAATTCTGTTGCCCATAACAATAAGATGGGTGATCAATTGGTACAATTGGAAAGGTTGATTTCCTCTCATTTGCGAACTAACAAGCTATCGAATATTTGTCCCATTGGCTCTTGAAAGGTTTTCACTTGGACTAGACAATAAAGGATGAACGAAGACATAATTTGTTAATTTCATTTAAAAAATGTGAGTCCGAAGAGTATATCGACTAGTATTAAAATGATGTTAATGTTTTCCATAGATGATGTAATACGTATAACGATGGGGATACTTTCTGATTACTGGATGCGAAAATAATTAACCATCATCCAATAAAAATGTACAGTATATTCATTTAAACTTCAGCTTAAACGTGATTGTAGCTGTAGTGTTTCTATAGACTTCCCAGCCAATCTCTTTTGAACAGAAGCACTATACTCCAATTCACTCCATGTTAACGCTCGTCAGATTCTTATAGCAACCTGGACTGAAACCCCAGCTATTCTTTCCTGAGACAACCTTGTTGACCACTAGGTCACTGGCCTCACACTAGGCACGAGTGAATTATCAAACGCAGAAGCTTAGCCACACTCGCTTGTGAATAATACCCACATCGCATGATAGCTTTGGGTGGGGAAACAGTAATTGGCTCGGTAAATCCAACCTGTGGCTCTACGACTAGCAGTGTTCCCCAAGTTGGGATTAACGAAAACATTGAACTTATCTAGCAATATGTTGAGTACTCGTGAGAAGTACGGGGATTTGGTTTACATAAATTGTGAATGATGTTCAAAGTGCATGAACCAAAACCCGCTACCACATACCAGCATTTACTCATTTTGGCGGAAAGGATGAAATCCAAAACGCAACATGATGTGGCTTGCAAGAAGAACGAGAAAAGACGGATTTGGAGCCTGAGAGATACGCGTAGCTACTCACGGTGATGGACAAGAATGCCAGTTGTGGACAAAGTCCCCTACTGTTCAGACGGTCGGTCAAAAAATCAGCGTTCGACTTGAACTGGCTAGATACATACAGTGCAAGCAGATCGCACTGTTCCTGCTCGTGTCTGTTGTACTTTCGCTTACGTACACTGATGAGACATTCACTCACTCAGAGTAAACAAAACAATTAGCTCGGAGTCGTATCACCTCAGCAAGGTGACCTTTGGTGATCTCTTACATTGTCGGATTTTCAATCGATATTCTCTTATCTGGATTAGTTTACCCCCACCGAACAGTTCTGTCGCACTGTACACGCCTACCAAAGCTGACTAATTTAGCAGATAACTAATCTAGCAACCGGTTAATGCAAGGCCAAAATGCAGCCAGTGAGGAATTTGAAGGTCATGCACTTTTCGATCTGGTCCGCGTCGTCCGTCAGTCCGTCGTCGTCAGTCAAACATTGACCACACTGTTTGTGTAAGATGAAACCTATCCAGTGGGAAGGGTGAGTAACCGAGTCCAAACATGAAGTATCCGAGCCCTTGGCGTGGCTTCGTAGCTCAACTGGTGGTGCGCTTGCCGCCTTTTGGCATGCTGTTTCTGTCGCTGGTTCGAATCCAGCCGAAGCCTTGACTTTTCACAACTGGGTTTCACTTAAAAATAAGAGGGATACCTAGCTGTGTGCGCCGAGGAAGTGACCAAAGAATACGCCTTATTTTTATGTTGAAAATATAAATAAGACATAGTAGGGTAACTGGTAGTATGTGCTTAATGGCCAACATTCGCCGAAAGTGCACGAATGGTTTCGCGTTTGTCACCCACCACGTAAGCGTACCTAACATCGGCATTGCTCTACGGACTCCACTCAATCTGAGATAAATGGCTCAACTAACTAGCAAATAAGCTAGAATCTACAACCATAAGTAGAACAGGTTTTGAGGGTTTTTGTCGTTTTTCTTCTTACTAGTGCCAAAATTGTCTAATCGATTTTCACCAGAGTTGGAAAACTTCTTTTACGCAATATACCGAGAGAAGTCAAGGAAAAATCTAAGACCAGAAATTAAAGGATAAACTTTGAATGAGCATTTGGATACCGAGAGCAGTCAGGTGAAAAGCGACAGAAAATGGGGCTGGATAATCATCACTGGGGCGCTTTCGTCAGAGATAAGGCAAACACTTTGTTCCCAAGAGACATACGGATATTTTACCCAGAATAACGTTTTAACTTATATCATGGCAGGTGTTCTAACACAGAACAAACAAACTCTGGGATTTGGGAAAATACTCAGCCAACCCAACAACAGTCGCACTTAAGCATAGAGAACCACCTGCAGATGACTTATAAGTAGATTATAATAAAAGCAAGATTTTGGGGATTTAGAAGTGTCCATCAGGAACTTTAACGTCTGAATGGTGTGAACTGTATGGTTTTGGTCCAACTAGAAGACATAACAATTCAACATCAATCTGTAAACTTTATAGTTTGACTAAGTGCTAATTCACTTGAAACAATGAAGAATGAAAATAACGGTAAGAAAACGCCATACCGTTTTCATCAATTCGTCGCATTTTGATCAGGCATTGTCTAACGGGGTTTCCTACGAGTACATGGTTTTAACTATTTTCCAATAAATGGAGAAGGTTTACTTTGACAGAAAAAGTCTTACAGAAACTATCCTCCGCTCGTTCGTTTCTTCGGGATACCACGACCATATGAAAAAACCTAGAAGTTAAGTCCTATATATAAAAATGGAGTAATAACATGCCACTTCGCTCTAGTATTACGGCTTATCAGGCGTTCTATTCTTCTATCTGAACATGAGATCATTAAGGTGAACAAAAGTGGATGTCTTCCTAACACAGCGTACGGTTTTTCAGTGATCTGGCCACAAATTAATCGAATTTACCCGAAGTAATCTGTAACCCATGGCGAAACCGATCACTATGGTAGTAATAGAGAATAATGAATGTCAGTGGTTGAGAACTGGTTGCCCATAGAAAGTGATGATTATTCATGACGATAATGTGTTAGGAGCAAGAAATTTATTAACACTCCATTGCCTGATAAACTTAGTGTTCAAGGTCACCCACACACTGCAGCTATTCGTGTCTTCGAAAACGCGAGCCTCAATCTAACGCGGTTTTGATCAATATACTACTCACAAGATATCTGTTGACATCGGATATGATACATTTATCCTTGTGCAGTGAAGTGAACGAACCTCGTCTAGTTTTGAGGAACCTGTTAAAAAGATCGTACCTCGAACTAGTTGACCCTCACCGTCCGACGGAATCCATCCTAACTATTCCAGTGATATTTGCTTCGATGATGTAAACTCGTCTGTTGTGTCACTTCTCCCCAACTTCCCTAAAACTAGACGAGTTGATTTTCGGTACTATTAACGATCATATCCTTAGTCAAGACTGTACACAAACCACTACTTTTAGCTAGCACATTGTAAGGACCTTACGTGCTTGCATATACACACGATTTGAACTATCCTGAGATTGCATGTTCCCATTCGCGTTAAATCACGCAATCAACTTACTTCCAATGCGAACATATCCTGCCTCATTCGACGCATTTCTTCGTTGAATCGTCGGCGACTTTCGCCTATCCAGCGATCAACTTCTTCATCCCAGTCATCCCTACTTCGAAAGTGAGATCCACTGAGAGTTGAGTCGGGTGTCAACGACGAAGCGGCAGTATCCGAAGTACTCGAAACAGTGTGCACTGCGCCAGACCTATCACTCAGTCGGGTGCTTGTACGACGTTCCAAATTGGTGAGCATATCCTTGCGCCGTTGCTCAAACGTACGAGCATCACGCCTAACAGGTATGTTCAGTTCCGTACGATTTGTAGCCATTTTTACTTGTAGATGACGTTGTGCGTCCTGAAAGCTCACCTCGTACAGACGGAAGTTACGAAATGGTCCCCTCACATACGCGCACAATTCCGATAGCACGTCTTATACCGAAATCGATTAACACCCACGCCTACGCGCATCCACACACAAAGGCACGAACGCACGCACGCTAGGCTACGTTTAACAATAAATGGTCTGTCTGTTTTGTGTACGTCGGTCGATCGGTCATTCTGTCATCTCCCCCGTCTGGCACTGTAATGTCTGATTGGCTGGTTTGGACACTGGGATAGGATGAGAATTTTTGCAGTCTTTCGTCCACAGGTAGAGAGGGTGGCTAATCTCGCAGGAACTAGCAGACTACGAAGATGATTCATCAAGGTGGTTGTCACAATGTAGGGTGTGGATGGTGCTAACTGGTCAGTATAAAGCAATCATTGATTTTCGCAGACTTCCACCACTGTTTTTGCATACCAGACGATATCTGACTGATTCCAGGAATGGGGTCAACCAGGGCTGATTTTGTCTTCCATGCACCTTGTTCACAAGCTCCTAGCCTGTATCGTAATAAGCCAAAAAGGTCAAATCAGATAAACAAATTCCGACTGACTGCACAACCGCCTAAAAGATTACAAAACTGATGACTGCTTTACACGGTTCGGTCAATTTTGATATCCAACGCTAATGAGTGTGAAAGTAAACGGAAATGCAAATGTATTGATGATCTTACATTCAACTAAACGCAAAGCTTAAAATTCACTTCTCCGAGTATATAAAAAGTATTTTTCGACTGACTTGACTTGATATCCTTAAGAAAGTATATACGACCCCCATTCGTATATGAATGTTCGCACCATATCTCGTAATCATGTAACTGCCATCAACACTCTCTAACTGCCTTTAAACTCGGAAGCTGTGTTCGGTACTGGAAATGTCATCTGCTGTTGATAGAACAATACTGAACAACGAATCATGGAACCATAGTTATAAGATCAAAATATCTTTGATTGCCGTCGTTCTGTCTTCCATTCACTTTGCTAGTCTCGGTCTCTCATCTCGAAGTGACGTTATTAATGAAAATAAGCTGACATAAATGCAATGAAATAGTGTTGTATATGAAGAACAGGAAATTTGTCAGCCGAATTTATTACGTATACACTTTTCAGTCTCAAACGTGTTAACACTTGGTAACAGAATAAAAAATATTTGCTGGTGATTTGATTTAACCCACTTCACTTTGGTCAGGTAAACTAAGGCAGGTGTAAAGAAATTGATAAACTTTTTCACGTATTTCCGAAATGTTATCCGAATGTTGCACATGGTTTACAAAGACTAACAAGCATGTATATTAGGGCTAAATCAACATGGCATAGACCGATGATGAACGCAACTTAGTCATGTGTACGTAATTGGCACACTTATGTAATGAGCCATGCCAAACAGTTTTCCGTTCACTTGGAGCTGAAATCATTTAACCAAATGATGAAAGACAAATAATTAAGCGTGTTTTTGCATAATTCTCATGGATAGTAGCGCACACTCATCTGGCGAGAACACATGCGGATGGCTAGCGTGTTGAGAGATTGACCGTATAGTTTGATCACACACATGCACAACTATGAGTGCGCCACACAGTAAGGCATGTGTTTCAGCTAAACATGTGGTCACAAAGTTTAGTACGATATCAACTCGATCAATCAATAACTGACACATTTAGACCGAAAAAGCAACAGGTCGGTAGGTTGTCATTAAATTAGCAAGGCAGAGTAGGAAACGAGGATCACATGCTTGGGTTAGCATTCTCAGTGAGTGATCTCATAGACGCAGGTAGCTTGGGTACAATATTGTACTTTTATTATGTAAACAGTTCCTAATCGCCTTTTTAGCAGCCATAACTTCGATTACGATACTGTTACGGAAGACCACCTGAGATAGTTGAAACGCTGAGAACTACAACTTGATCATAACGTTGTTTTATTCTCAATCTATTCATTAAAAACATGATAAACACACCACCCAAACACTCAGATTTCATTCATACCAACTTTGCTGCAGATATTCTGCGAATTTTCAAAAGTTAACTGACGTTGGATTATATAAACACGTCTGACAGGACAACGGGGAACAATACTCATTCTACTCCTAATCGGACACCGATCGTAGCATGTTCATCGTATGCTGGGGCTAATAAAATTGTTCGCAAAAGATGCATTTTCCAACTGACGAACACGTTAACTATCGGTTAATGAGTTTATTTTATTGACAATAGGACGTTGTCCTTGGCGAACCGTAGAGGTGGAAGCATCCACCCAAAAATTTCGAGGACCAGGTTAGCTCAGCAATATTCTCCTCAACAGCAATTCATACTGATATTGTCTAGCCGCCATCCAATTTCCCAGAAACTCGATCCATTTAAAAATTACACATACCATTTGTTACCTATAAACGGAAAGTCGGTTTCCTTTTATACGAAAATTTCTGAAAATTCAGTGGTATGAAATTTTTACCACTCTTAAGTAAAATGGTACGTATAATGTTAGAAAATATATAAAACGTGATACATTTTATTTTGTCTCGCAAAATAGTGTTTGCACTTATCTCAGTGACAAATCGACGCATTTATTTCCACTCTTTTTATGTGAATATATGCACTTCTACAACGGAAAATTTATAGTTATATGCTGTTGAGCAGAAAGCGCACTCTGGTATTAATTAACTTGACAGCGGATTTATCCATCAGCCAATCCGAAAATTCCATCGTTGAAATTATTTTTCCCTGGGTGTGAAAGGAAACCGCATCCCATATAAACGCACGCTGTCTTTAATTCTGGGGCTCGAACCTTCTTGAACTCACACATGACCAAGACTGAATAAGCAAACGGATATCACATGTTCCGCCTTTCGCTCATTATATGGTGAAGGTCATTTCAAGCGTAACGTTGTTTAATGTAAGGTTCCGGGCTCCATCAGAAATACGTGCTACTCCGTTTTGTGGTGTCATGCTCTCCGTCCTTACCACGCGCCACTCGTGACTGTCTCGTTGCAGAAAGTGCGCCGTAACGTCCGTATTTTCTTCTTTCTCTCACCGTGTCACACAGAATGTTTCATCACACACGCAGCTTAACTCTGCAAAGCCGGTGCCGTCTAAGGTCGCAGCAAGCGTGCGTTTCGGCGCACTTTACTTGTTTTGACGTGCGGGTTTTGAAAATAACAAACTGGTTCCGGTAAGCCATGCAGAGGTAGACGAAAGTGAATAAAAACTTACCCAGTAGTAACAGGGGAACAGTGGTTTTGTGAATAGAAAGTTTCACAAAGTACGAGAGTGTTGAACCTCCACATATACGTGATGGATCCGATACACACATTTACAGAGAAATAATGTCTTCTGTGAGGAACCAGACGGAAACCTTATGCCTCCAGTCACATTCTTGCTGAGCTTATTGACTGCTCCTCATATATACGCACACCGTATCGATATATAACTAGCAAGGTCATTCTATCTCTCTTACTATCTATTTCTCGTTGGGTCAGTGGGGTTTTTGACAATTTGCTAATTTTGTGTATAGATCCAGTGACTATCTAGTAGACGAAGTGCATGGTTGTCCAACGGGAACATGCTCATAAAATCGTTGTCAAGACGTACAGTGCAAAACTGTTTTGGTTGACGTGGTCATAGTCGAAGTAAAGGTCGACATGCATCGTCAACTGAATGCACTTGCGGTTGCTAACGGACTGCTATGACAGGTTATCCCACGTACTTCAGAAGAGACAGATCTGATTTTGCTGCCGCCCTTGCAGATATCTTATTGGATATCCTAATGTGTGCAATTGAAGGTATGGATCAGATCAGTAGACCATAATAATTTTGATCGGAAATATGGTAATTGGATAAGTTGGAGTAAACTAAAAACAATTTTTTAATAAAATATAATTAAAAACAAAGAAGATAATAATGGGCGTCTTGAAACGGGTGGAATTTTTATGTGTAACAAACCTATGGACCATGATGAATTGAGTAAGCATGTTCATAAACTATCAGGTTCTTCTAAAGCATTTTTATGGCACAATTACAGTAATGGTATGGCCTAATGTGTTGGGTCTTGTTTCAGCAGAGTCACTTCAGGCTGCATTAGATGGTCTCACCTGCGACCTCGTCAGTACAGAATAATCGGACAGGTCGTCAGAAAATTCCAGTTTCGTTCCCAGTTGTTTGTTTCACTGACATGATTCGTTCCGTCAACTGACCGGCGTATATACCATTCCGATTGGCATGCAATATATTGAGTGACATCCGGCTTAAATAACGGAGAATGCATTGTTTAGGCTTTAACCGTAAACACAACAAAAAAATATTTATAAATACCAACACTTAAACCTGTCATCAGGTTCATACTTGTGTTATTGGCTGTTTAATTGGTCTAACACAGCGAAAGTGCTGATAGACGGGCAAATACCAGAGTCATGCGTTTCAGTATTGACTTTTCCACAAAATACCGTTGGTTTTCAGTTTATTTCCGCCTAGCAGGTTTAATGAGATCGGACAGTTCGACCTGTCTAGGAAGTCCTAATCGCGGGGTTATCGATTGGAATTAACAGACAGTAACTCTATCTCCATTTCGAGACGATCGGGCAACCTGATCATTGCTCACAAGCGAAAGTGGTTGAGCGTTTACATGCGATGATAATTCGGTCGTGCTTAACGTGAGGTCAATGGCGCAGTGGTAAACACGGTTGCCTCATGAACTGAATGTCCGTGGTTCAAGTCCCGGCGGTGGCGATGATATGCACTACT
>LUCH01003031.1:40254-80122 GCA_013368495.1 Paragonimus heterotremus | reverse complement strand
TTTTGTCACTTTTGATTTCTCACTCACTCCTGAGTTGTATATAGCGATTAGATCCACTACACTCCACAGTACCTCATTTGGTATACCATTAGTCAGTTTGTTTTCCATTCAAATCTGGTGAATTATGTGTACCCATGTTGGTTAATGGATCAGAGGCTGGGTACTACAGTTAGATGTGTGAGGCGACTCGAAAATTTTAGATTTGAAGTTGACAAGAATTAAAATTGACTTGATGTATCTCATTAATACTTTCAACAAAATACCACACACGTAAACTAGAAAACGGACTGAACATTCACATTGTAATCCAGCGTTCTGGATCTGAGTTTAAACCTCATGCATCTGTAACTTAGTATTCAAAATTATTATATATTCCTACACCATGCTTAGTTTGTACAATCCGAATGACTGATTACATAGGCATGAATTGATCTCGCCATTTAAGTTTAACCCACGCTATGGTATGAATAATTAGATGATTCCGAATACGGTGTTCTTACGACCACTACACTTAAGTGGTGTACATGAATACTAGAACACAAGTGACCACTTAGATGAGTTCTAATACCACACAATATATGCAACGCTACCAAGACCACTGGCTATATTTGTCTTGCATATATCCGACCCATTTTAATCTATGGTCCTCACAGTTAAAAGCTTTGTACCAGAGAGCAGATAGCTACTGAACGCATCTTTACTTTTGAGCACAAATTTCTAAACATATTCTTCAGTGTTCCGTAAAGTTGTGAAGGTCAGCAAAAGTTAAATGCACAGACGACAATTTTGTTAGAAAATGTATCCTTTTAGCCTACTTTTGATCAAATTATCCAACAAGTTGATTTTACGTTGTTGCCACTTCTCTTTGTATGTCTTCTTCATTTGCTCCCTCGTGAGGAATGCCTAGTCATCTTCCCCCTTGCTTCTTGCAATTATGTCTCAGATTTTCTCGATGAGGTTCACATTCGGACTGTGAGTCGGTCAACTTAATAAGTGATCATTGCTGTGAATCAGTCACCACCTATACGGATAGGCTATAACTGTCAACTTGATTACAGTGTCTGAACATACTAATGTATGACATACTAGTGTGGTTTCTGTACTTAAGCCAGTATTGCCGTTGCGACTGGCAGATGGTCAGTTTCAATACAACTCGCGCTTTCTTTTCCCCTCCATGGCTGCTGCGTTAGTTCATAAGTAGACTAAAAGTAGATGCTTCTAAAACCTCCCAACTTTCTTGGAGATATAGGGTATATTCACAGCCGATCTTGTTCTAGTGACTGAGTCATAATTAACTGCACAGGAAAGGTTTTAATCGATCCGTGGGCTTTCATACCTAATAAAGTGTCTTTCTAACTGGACAAGTGCAAAGTGAAGTCAAGGGATTCTATGGCTCAAAGTAGAAATAAAGAGATCGCTGCACTGTTTATCAACGACAAGAAATATAGTATACAACAACCAAGTAAACTCAAGTAATAATTGACTATTTGGCTTCATGTAGTAAGAATTGACACCAGTATGGTACACTCAGACGCACGAACGTTCAAAAAACCGTCAGAAAGGAATGATCACGTATGATTCGTTAGAACTTAACAGAGGGTCAAATCGGATTTACACGAATGATCCGTTCCCTTCACATATGTAGTAACATGAATTGTTCAGCGTGATAAACTTTAGGTGAATGGAAATTCGATCGCTTTACATTAAGTTTTTTTTTCGAGGTGGCACATACGATTGTTATCATTTGTTAGTGCAACTGCCCAGATCGACGTGACACGTGTAGTTGTTTTTTCCAGCAGTATAGGGATGTTCAAAACAGAACCAAATTCAGTTCAAGCAGGTGAAAAAGCTACAAGATGATCAACTACATATTCGTCACTATCATCATTATACTCCGGAAATCATACATAACTGGTATGCAAGACTGCATTTCGTCTTTGCAATAAAGTACAAGGCGTAACAATCAGTTTCATCGTGAGGTAGGAAAAAGGCAATTCGAAAAGGTCAATACGGAGACTATAGTTGGAAACAACCAGGAAAGAAGACTTACTGTTGTAGGAGAGGAGTGTAACTGCACACCGCCGATTTTGCTCACAAATGGACACTAACCGTAACTGAATAGAGATTGAGCAAAAACTGGCGACTGAATGGGGTAATAAATGCCAAGTGAACAAAAACTGTCTAAACTTCCTAGGGATTTTTCGCGCTCGTTTTATCCATCTCTATAGGGTAACTTTATTCGTGCTTCCACGCAGATTTCACCTTGTTCATTCTCATATATAAATGATTTTACGTGTATAATAGAAAAATACGGTCAATCTCTTATAGTACATATAAACAAAGCAAATGTCGATGTTCAACCCGTTCGTTTGACTTTGGCCATCCAGCTTTATGATAAAGACGCAGCTGTATGGCTGGTCATTCATAAATGCGATCATACTGCTTGATAACCAAAGAAATCGAAGCGAGGTGCTTGACCAATCAAATGAAATCAGGGAGAAGTTTATTCTATTGGTTATTTTGTGACAGTTTTACTTACCCAAAGAAATACGGACAGTGTGAACCGCCAAAAAGATTTCAATACCTCAACAAGTCCTATTAAAATTGATCATAAAATCCTAGGTGGTTGATATAGTGCCTGCACTGTTGCGTTGTCCTCTTCTTAACCAATCAACAAGTTTCTGAGAGATGTTGAAGAAACGGACCTGTAAGTTATGGAACTATAGGGGTTTATGAACGGCACGATCCTGACGAGAAAATGCTGTCATCCTAGCACACTATTATAAGTAAATGGATACACAAATGGATTCCTGAAATTCTTGGCTACAAAATATATCAGCGGGAATAACGTCCTTCTATTTGGCATCATCGTACCCAACTGTGACTTAACGAGCCGCGTGACAGTAAACAGTTCGTGGTGTATAAGCTGGCAAAAACAAGCAAATACCACTGATTCAATTTTAGTTACTGCAAGTAAATAAGTTTAGACTCTGCTAAAGAGTAGTGCAAGGAAACAGTCAATTTCAATCAGTTTGTAATTAGGAGACCACGTAGAGTCTGGGCAGTCTGATCCATTAGGATTCATCCTATAATATACGGTTTTCGTTTATAAGCGTTAACTTCAGATGATTCGTCGCAGGCTGTGATTACGTTCCAGAACTTTTGAGAGCGATAACCCCGGACACTACGGCCTATGAAATGGTCAAACCTATGTTAACTAGACGAGGGTCAGGTAGATAGTAGTGAACAGTGTGTTAGGTTACTTTCCAAATCCACTATCACTACTATATTTCGTTAATGTTCTGAATTCGTAGGTCAGGATAAAGAAGGCGAAACTGAAAATCGTTCTTGCACAGCACGAGCATAAGCCGGAAGCTTTGCTGTTACATGGATGAAACATTTCAGAACAGTGAACGGTGCCAACTAGATCCGCAATGAATTATATATCACTGAAAGTATTCAGCTGGGAATGTCATTCAAAGTCTAGTTATGAGTTACGTAGGAGGGTATATATGTTTCTAAAAGATGCCCTGGATGACTAAATCTCACCTTGGACGGAGATCTCGACTGCAAGTAAGTATCTACACCAAGGACCTGCCACATCAAACTTTTCATGAGTGTTGGGCTAAAAAAAGAGACTGCAATTCCGAGGTCAAGTTGTACATAATTTATCCGCGCCAGACTCCAATGGCGGGAACGCTTTTGGTCACCTACAAAAAGACGATTAACTTGGAATTGTTTTACTTTTGGTGATTTCGATAAATAACTGACCGATATCGATTACGGAACAGACGCCTGATGGGATAGTTGTGTTGACAAACAAGTAGCGAGATTTAAGCGGGCCAATAACATGAGTTGAGGTCAAATGGATACAGTTGTTTCATAGCTCAGTTCTCATCCAAGTCAAAATATCATCAACTGTATCACTAGTAAACTTTTATAAAATGGAAACATAAGTACTGCACCCCAACTGTTTGTTTGTCCTCAATCAGGGTAGACGATACTCTTGAATCCAAACAGTGTAATCCAGCCATTTATTGATTAAAAAATCTCACGAGAAGGAACAATCAAACAACTGGGGCATTATTGATTGGTACTACTGTATAATTGTCTGTTAAACTGTCATAAGCAAACTGATCCCTCAACTGTATTGAACCAGAATTGCTACCTCAAGTTTTCGGGTTCATACTCATTCAATCTCAGGTGCTGTTGTTGTTTAAGTCTGACTAGTCATTTCATTCATGGACTGGTAAGTTACTTCGATTGATCAGTGGAAAATATTTTTTTTACACACGAGGCATTTATATAATACATTCTACAAGTCAAGTCAGTCGTCCACGATATTGACAAAATCAATGGGAATTAGATTAAACGAATTGTTGGACATAATAATCCATGCAGATCATATCAGTTTCATTTGCGTCCTCTTATCAGTAAGTCGTACTATCGTCCGGATGCAAACTTTAGACAACCAACATCCACTCTCAATCGTACAGTCATGGGTTTGAGTCGGTGTATCGGAAGAACTTTTTTCACCAATGGACACTGCCCAGTCCACATCGTACCCCATTTATTACCCGACAGTTAGTGCTTAGTGGGTTTTAAAGTAGATAGTCTCACGTAATGGTTATAAGTAAAAACAACTGTACTAGCTACCGTCAGCCAGCACGAAAGTGTATTAACTCCATACGTTACACAGTCTGGTTTATAGCAATAAGTATACAACAGAGAAACACAGACTAACTGTTCGATACCGCCTACGGGTCTTGTAGGCTGTGGCTCATTTACCTTTCTCTTTGACCACTTTAGATTTCGCAAACTTTTGCTGATAGGTAGTGAACCTAAAATACCACAGATGCCTTGGAAATCCTACTTATGTCTTCCATGATGTGTATCCGTGAGTCCAAATTAAGCCACTTACTTGTGGTTGATTGGGTATGCGACAAGCTGGCTGTTATGTACAGAAGATGAGCAAATCTCCGTTTCCTTAAGTCCTCATTCACAAACAATATGTTTTTTTCACTTATGTGTGGTAGCGTCATTTTTAAATGTGTATTGACGAAGATGCACCGAAAGCATACCAGCGGTCTCGTGACTGTGGTCTCTCGTCATATCACATATTAGGGCTATTTATTCTCTAATAATTAACAGAATAAAAGGCCAGTAATGGTCTTGAGACAGACGTAGCTTCCACATGACTCTTGAAGTTGTTCTTGGCATGTGAATTTGAGTTCAATAGTAAAACAAAAGCTAATCGGCCGTTATTTTCTCACTTCATCCTTCTTTTTTCTTCCCTCCTTCTATTTCTCTTTTTATAAAATCAATAATGACAGCTCCATTTTGTTCGTTGCCTCTCTAACAATTAAATTTTCATATCTTGAAAATAGAAATATTCTTTGTCCACCAACTCTCTGAGCACCTTACTTCATATTGGACTGATCACCGTGGTGAGCGCATCTTCTTGAGTGCACCGATCGTCTTTATGTTCCCATCGATTTCCTGACAGTTTTCCTTTCCGTTTGCTTTCACCCTACATTACGTAGGTGCAAGTACCCAAGGAAATCTATTGTGTGCATTCATGAACTAAACTTGAAATGCTATGCATTTCACACTTCGAACAGCAAAAATCACAGATCATCCAGGTTGGGTTTGCTAAATTCACGGGACGACTTGGTAAGTATAAGGGTTAATAGAAACTCTAAAAAAAATTTCCACATTTATTGACTGCCTCGTATGCACAGCCGGTCAAGAGGCTGGGTAATTCACGGGTAGCAAACACCTACGTGCATTTGAACTAACACATCGATCTGACTATATGAAGCAACCGGAAACACTCCAGATTACATCCCCAGTTTAACTGGAAACACAGAAGTCGAACATTATGCAGATAGGCACAGAGCAAGCTGGGCTTTGCGTCTCTGTTAACTGAGTAAAAGATTAGGTTGACTCCTTTCAATGTTTCGGGAATATCTGTCAAGTTACAAACCACGCTTTAATTCCATTATGATTTGCGGGGTATGAGTTAAGAACGTGCGATTCAAGAGTACACCGCAAATACAGGAAAGTGCATCCTTGGTTGCAAAGTTTTGCCATCGTAGTGACTGTTTGAATGCGGGGAAATGAGCAACGCCAGAAACAGTAGAATGTCACGCTCTATACATGGAATAGAGCATTTTCTACGGGCAGTATTCCCCCAACTCATAGACTGGCTTCAACTCGGACACCACAAGAATGACAAGGAGAGAAAGCACCGAACCGACTACGTGAGTAGCAGAAGAATCTTCGTGGTTACTAACTCTTGCTTAATGAACTTAGGTTCGACGACATGATAACGCTTGATGCAGTAAATGAGTAGGATTTTGGTTAGACTACAGCAGCACCCTACTGAAACAAACTGTAAGACCATGACTTTCTTTACCCTGAGTGCAATCAATCAATCAACCATCCGTTTACCAACTCCGGTCCAGTTTTGTGGATTGTTAAAACTGGTCAACTCGGAGAATGGTTTACTGACGATTCGAACCAGCTAAAACTGTAGAGATGGGTAAGCCCGGCATTTAGACGTGCTTGTTCTGAATACACATTGGCAAATCACGACCTTAGAACTGAATTCACAGTAAGTGAAACGGTCTTCCTAAGACTCCGGTGTTTATCCTTGTCAACCGGAAATGGTTGTCACCTTCCGCAAGATCAATATAAAAGAGTACTGAAAATACATTGAAGCGTTTGTACTTTACTAAGTGAAGCCGTAAAGTTCATTTGTCCTGGTATTACTTTGCAATTCATTGAACCCCTGTGCGCGATTAAGACTAGACGGGTGAAATCCTAATAGAAATTTCCATTCGAATCCATTGCAGTCGCTCGCTGCTCACGAATTACTCAATCTACTTGTAGCTAATGAATGCCGATCGTCGCTTACGAGTGTAATGCAGTTGGATAGAGACAGGAGGGACAGAATCGTTCATAACCGTCACTGTTAATTACTGCATAGTCACTGGTAGAATGTGTGGTGATTGTGTGGTTGCGCAGTTTGAGATATTCCAGTTATATAGCTTTGAATGGTTCACATATGAATCCGTTTCCAGTAGTGGTATGGGTTTCGACTTGTCTCTCATCCTTCGTAATCTAGCGAACCACTTAAGAGGTAATCAAACAACATTTAGGTCCTGATTTTCACACTGAGAATATTTTCACTACGTTGAGGTGCAGGTCATTGATGTACGTAATCTTGTTAAACATCCATTCATCAATGTACAACGGGATACTGTATAGATTACCCATACATCATGAGCTGGCCGTTGGCGATTTAATGCAACTCTAAAGCTATAAGTCACAATTATCATTTGTGGCTCCAAAAGTACACAGACACAAAACCGCGTGTAAAACTGGTTGTCAGTTTCCAAACAGTAATATGAACCACATTCACTAATTAAAGACTGAGGTTGATGAATGAGCTTAGTGGTGGTCAGTAGATGAGTGGATTATAAACCGTTTCACGCTGATGATTGATTAAAAGGCTGTGTCGGGTAGTTATGTGAATCAGGAAAGTCATATCCGTTCCAGTAAACAGAAGGTTCAGATTTTAACGAACATTCCAGAAAACACCAATATGATGAAAGTGAATCGAGTCCGATAATCGTTAGGTTTGCACAGATTCAGACGAAAATATCAGAAAAGTATAGTACAAGTATCGACTTACCAGCCAACTTGGGGAACATTCCAGAAGCTCAGTGTCCTGAATCCGAACGAACGTTCGACGGAATACAGCAAGAACGTTAGACTCCGGCTTTGAAGAGTAGTGGCAGTCCAATAGGAGTTGGCGCGATACTACCTGCACCCCTGCTCTCAAACTGACCCTGATAAACAGATGGTCGACGCACTCTGTCATGCGCGGTGTGCGTACCTAATATGTTTACGCCTAAGCCGTGGGCGCCGTTGGTGTGTGTACGCGCAGTAGCGTAAACACGTATGTTTCTGTGCATCAGTGCGTGCATGAATAGTGAGTCTGCACCAATAGAAGGGTATGTAGTCAGAACATAGTCAGGTACCGAACAATGCTCACCCTGTTGTAGATCTCCGGAACAAAGTACTGAATGAATCGATGCACAAATAAGTGAAACTTGCTGTAGGTTGCAAACCTAGCTGATGACATCATATCTTATACTGCAACGGCCGAGACTTTAGTACAACAGACCAATAGGTTAAAACGATAATTATGGCTAATGATTACCTTAATTTGTGTGAATAGCTTGCTGCATGAAATATACTTAGATGTTCGGTGTAGTTCACTAGTGTACTGGTGTAACCAAATGTAATTTTCCAACTTTGGTGGAAACTTATAGGAATAGGGGCAGAGATTTAGCGCATCAAAAACAGCTTGTTCGTGGACGATCCAAAGCAGCCCAGGAATAGTTTGGCTTCTAATGAGTTTGAGTGCAAATGTCAAGGACAATGTAATCCTTGTTCAGTAATTTATACAAATTGTTTCACGGTTGGTATTCGACTATAACTCATATAGACTGAACAACGCAACTTTAGGGCAGCTGTAGTCCAAAAGTTGACACCGTCGTATGAAAAGGTCGCATTTCCCCAATTCCCACATCAAACATGGGACACTGTTAAAGACTGTAAGCGACCTATCCCAGAAGCCATCCTCAATGTTTTATTAACCACGCAGTCAGTCTATTTTGAAGGTGTGTAATAATGCATCATACACAAGACCAGACCACAGCCTCTCTATGTTAAGATGTATGGGTATAATTTTCCGTGACTCTATGCCAAGGTAAAATGTCATAAGAGGTTGCTCTGGCATCGTTCTATCGGCGTCTCCAGAATCGTCCAATCCGAATGGTTCACATAGGTGTGGAACAAAGTGTGAAAGCACTTATTGCATTAAGGTCCTAATTTTGTGTAACGGCTTGCACCGCCGGCTGTTCAAACCGAATTAGGTCAATGAACGCTTACTGTACACGCTTGAAACATGGCTGTATTCAGCGAAGTGTTTATTTTGTCTTGGTCACATGACTCCTCTTTATTTGCCCGAATGTTCCGGCCATCATGGTCCATCGGCACTTTCTCACGCGGCTATATTAAAGAGCTCGTTAGTGCACACTCTAACTCTGTTTGAATTTAATTTTGACACATCTGGTTCTGTTGTCTTCTCCACTGTGTTCGTATGCTCAGTTTTGTTCGGTGGTCTCTGGATATATGCAGCAATACCAGTGAAACCCTTTGGGTTATCTTAAACGATTCAAGAAACTGTTATCAGGTCATCTCGAATTAGAAGAGTATAATGCGTCGTGATCGCATTCTGAAACAAGTGTGCATGTGACCTACATCACACGTGCTTGACTGTTTGCCCGTCTACACGCAGTCTTTAATCGTACAGACAAGCGAGTCTCGATCTGTCAGTTCCGACTGTTTGTTACCATATAACACCGCCCATTGTAGCCCAGTCCATTCCTGCACGTAAGGTTCTAGTGAATCGAATCTCTTTAGTAAACAGACGTCGCTACAGTGTGGCGGGGACGCCGAGTTATTGCAAGTCTCACCCAGAGGTTAACTGTTCTCCTTCACATTTCCTAAGAAGGCTTCTTTTTTCACTGCTAGCTGATAAATTAGGCTGACCAAATCCAGGGAACCGCCTGAAACAACCATGCTTTTCTGAGCGCATTATCCGCAAATGCATGTTTCTCATCAACAGTTAATAAATATTTCACCCAATTTTGGCCATTTCCTGTGTGTCACTTACCAGTGGCTTAACAAACCTGACTTAATATAAGTTCGGGAGATTTGGGTTATTTCAAACTAAACACTACTCACACTTGATCGTAGCCTGCCTATTCAGATAAGCCTTTCGGGTAGTGGAAAGTGAGGGGAGGTGGACCATCTGGAAGGCTTATCTGAGTCCGAAGGCTGCGATCAAGTGTGGGTGGTGTTCAATTTGTAACTGGATATAATTTAGTTTTCCTCGTAACTGGACTAAACGATATACCAAAACCCAGACATACCATGATTTTGCTGAGCATAGAGTGCGTGGGCGTCGCAGGATGTGGCTGCGTGCGGAGTGAATCATAGTGAGCACTGTGAGTCAACTATGTCACTTTAGCCGAAAGATCAGCAGTCGACCGGTTACATTCTTTAGGTGATTTGCTTGTGGTGTTTGTACACTGAAGGAAGTTAATTTGATCTCTTGTATATTTGGTGTGGTTAATCCGGTTGTCTGACAAACGCAAATCTATTCACAGTTGCTTTTCATATCTGTTCCAGTGTGAGACCACTTACGGTCCCTTTAGATTTTTTTTACATTTTCTGCCTATTCCTATAAATATAATATACCTGTATAAACAAGTATTTCGCACTGACGTGTTAACAAGTTTGGACCGGCAAAAACCAGAATTTTGTAATTGGAAGATGCAGTTCATTCGATGCCCTAAGTATGCGGTGTAACCAGTCAGCCCATGTTCCGAGTGAACCGGAAGCATCAGTGAACACAGGCGATGTCGGTAGTTTCGAAAATGAACAAGATCAGAGCATTCTATCCTGCTAAAATATAGATGGGATGCAACAGTTGATTCGCAGTGTATTAGGTTTAGTCTGAAACAAGGTAAGCAGTGTCCAAACAGTTTAATGATGGCTGGTAAAAGATCAGGAAGTTAGTCTGATTAACCCTCTCATTTGATCACAACGTTCACAACCAGATAGACTTACAAACAAACCCAATTCCCAAAACTGCACTTGACTCGAGTCGTGCAATTGTTACACCTGGTCAGCATTGTATTTTCTTCCCGCCATTTAGATTCTAACTTCGACCCGAGTTCTCATGAAGAACCGCATTATCACATTCGTCGCTGATCTCGCACGCTGCACTTATCATGACAAACATCTAGCCACCTTTTCTTGTGAGTATTTCTGATTTCCGTCCAGTATTTCGGCGGCAGGCAAAGTAGACGAAAAGTTTATTTGGATACGAAAGCTGAAGTGAGAGGTAAGTGATGTTCAGTTTGTAATAACCAACCTGCAATCAAAACAAGGTACAACGAGTCTGATGAATTCAGCGTATACAACGGAACCGAAAAACTCAGGTAGTGGGGTTATCGGCTGGAGATAACAGAACGGTCGCTGTCTCCTCCAAGGAGGATTGAGGACCCTGAGAATTAGTCGCATAAGGAGGTGCATCAGCAAACATATATAGCCAGTCGAGGATACGTATATATATATATATATATATATATATATATATATATATATATAAGATGAACGATTATGAGACTAGTCGTCTCCAAACTCAACCTAAACAAATACTTAAAAATGCCCTTAGCAACAGGCCCTGCTTATCTATCCAGATTACTTCTAGAAGAACGGCCGAGTGCATGTTGTTTACATTGTCTCCCACTTAACCAATCGTTCCGTTACCCAAAATAAACAGTTGTTGCGAATCGGTAAATTTATTACACTTGAATGATGAGGTTATTCTATGAATAACCTGTCTGGCTTTGTTGCGTTAACTCGCCCTAAAGCCAACAACTATTTTTACGGATCAACTAACTAGCTAATTAAAAAGAAAGGACTAATCTGTGGACAGACCAAGCAGCCAGCTAACACATTAGTCTGGTAACAAACCATCATTTCCTCAGAACTGCCCAATGCGTGGTTCGGTGATGAACTAATGGAAGCCATTGCCGTCCAGATAACAAAACCGCAAAATGGCCAGGCAACTAATCATGACCACTGACGAGATGGACATACCGCAGTTCTAAGCGCTGTACCTGTGTCATGACCACGATCGCCAATCGGAGAGAAAGAGTTATAAACATGGTCATTAACATTGTGCTGATAAGCTGTGTAGTTTGAGCTGGTCAGCTTTACCTACGCACAACTAGGCTTTCACCTCGTCATTAATACGATTCCGGTTCATTCAATCTCACTCAATCCTAGGCGCACGATCAGAGCGTAAATCAATATTTGTTATTCTGGTCGCATCCTGAAGTGAGTTTACTATACTTTCACTTCTCTTGTGACCAGCATGACCGTAAGGTTTGTCGTTCTCGTAGCCTTAATGTTTTTATTTGAACACAGCTAATTGGCTTTGCGATGATGCTGGTACCTCGCAGTGTGGAACCGGTCTGTTGTGTGTTAACAACACTGCTACGGGTAGTGCTGCCACCTTCCGTCCAAGTGGATAATCCAACCATTCTGACGGCCACTTGTTATTCGGGGTCACCCTACACATTGTTTACATCCGGTGTCCAGCTCATCATGTATGGTCTAGAGAATGTGTTCTGTTTCATCTTGCTAGTCGTCAAACCTCGTACAGTGTTTATAGGTAGGTGGTAAGCACGATAATTGGCGTTACGTGTTTGGGTCGAGGTTGGGAGGACTACTGAATTCGGTTGTTTGTTGAGACTGGCTAACGAACACGTGTTTAACGAAACCGGAAGCCGTCACCCATCTGATTAGATTTTATTAGTATTCCAGTAGATTACACCACCACCTTTGTGGTCGGCACGGGTTGAATTCAGCACCAGACACCAGAGCATACGTTTGTCAAAACCAAGCTAAAGACGGTGTTTATATTCATACACGCATAATGTAAGCGTCTCCGGTTCCCGTTACATAAACGTTGATGCTCAGTTCAGAATGGAGTTCCGTTTTAATTGGTTACTGCTAAGGTCATTAGATTTGGCGCTATTCAATCGTGTGGCCAACAACAGACCGTCCTGATCGACCGAATGACCTGCACGTGAGAAATAACGTCCCTTGCTAAAACCTTACTGGTTGGAGAAATCCAGATGAATACCTCGCAAAGACTGAGGAGCCTTAAGTAGACCCTGAGTCTTGTAAGTCATTTACGCCGCATCCATAGGTACATCAAGAGTCCGAGTTATGCATGACTTGGTTTCAGCTCATTTTCAGACTCAGCAGGAATGTAGATAAATGTCCGAATCAATGGCTCTCTTCTGTTTGTGTTAACTAACTATGGTACTAATGAACTTCAGACTGTACCCTCACAAAAAGTTGTATTCAAACGTCTAACCTTGAGCTGGTGATCCAGACCCAATGTAGACGTTCATCTGGCAAATATATGCTAGTTCCAACAACCTTCCTCTGAATCAAGCTACTTGACCAGATTGTTTCGTAAGTAGCTAATATAAACAACCTAACGATTGGCCCAAACGTTATTTGGCATGCTAAAAGTTGCTCGCCATGTAGTAATAACTTATTCATGTATTCAAGACAGTGTAATTCACTGACTAGTGTTTCCTTTTGCTGTCGGCCAACTAAATGAGAACATTCGGACAGACGTAGAAGTTTGTTTTGTGCGCATTGTTATTCTGTTAAACGTTTTTCCGATCCGTTTTCCACAACTTCGGATGTAGATCAATGTGTAGGACTCTGTTTAGTTCGGTGTAATGTCAGCGGATTCAAACAATCATTCAGGCTGCTTAACTAATAAGGGTTAATCGGAAATGGACGAACATGCATCAGAGGTCAGTCTGAGGTGAACAGGTAATCTTTGTGCAGCCACTGTAGTGCCGCAGCACACATTTTCAAACTGTATTTTTTAGAGGAGATCCAGTTGAAGACAATCTGGATGTTAGTCGACATCGAACCAATGACAGGTGCAGCATGTCCAGGCGTGGCAAGTATGGACGGACTGAATTTAAACGTAGTAGGGAAGATTAGAAAATGGGTTGTTTCACGGATTCTTCTCAAAATATCCCATACTATCTTGACCTTCCAGCCTGACTAAAACTGTCTGCCGCTAGAATTCCCAGGTCTGCATCTTCCGGATATTCTGCAGGTATCTAGATGACAGTGAAATCAACGTACAGCAGCACCGGTGATTTGCCAACGTTATATAATCCAATAGCAGATGGCTTGAACAACAGAACAGTTAAAGTGGATTTTTGTGGAATGCCGCTGTTTAAATGCAACCAGTCAGATAGGTTTAGATTCAGTGATGTCCCAGCAAATAGCTGTCTAGTTGTCAGTGAAGTCGCTTATTAAAACCGTGTCAGTGAGGTTTCTTAACAGGATGGATGGTGAAATATATCAAAAGCCTTGGCAAAAGAAAGGTAGATGACATCAGTTGGAAATCCTATAGTATATGTGTGGTGGACAAGTGGGCATGCGCTAGACCAACGTCCACTAACAATCTAAAACACCTTTCCTAAGGAGCAATCGAAACGTAGTCCCAACAGGCATCGAACTACAGAACGCAGCGGGGTTTGGAATCAAGCCGTCTATTTCAAGCAATGTTTGGAAATGTGATAAGCAGTTAGCTCTAGCCTAGTCTGGAATCAACGGCAGCAACCGGGAGAAGAAAGAAAAGAAGCGCGAGGTCGGCTGCGATCCATTCGACGGCACTTAAAAGCGCCCCAAAAGTGCGTGCAATCTTTGAGTGCGTTAAACAATGCTCGAAAAGGTCCGGGTTAAACGAGCTTGAAGAACGGAGTAGTACATGGGTCGTTAGAAATAAAAGGCAAGCATCCGCTACGTGCAATTAGTTCCACGACTAAAGAAAGTGGCATGGAGTTCATATCAGGTTTCCTATGCCAGGCATACACAGAAGCATGCATACAGATCAAGACAAGCAGGAAAACGCAATTGCAGCCGGGATCCTTAGAGAAGTCACACGATCGTTGGTCACTACATAGGTCTTTGTCAAAACGTTGAGGAGATGAGACAAGTTTTTGACCTGTCAATATCTCCTTAAGTAAGTCATGTTGTGCTCTAGTAATGGGTTCGAGCTTTGTCGTCGTAGCCCGAGGACAGTAATACAGTAGGCCGTCTATTATGTTAGATAATGTTGAAGGCGGAGTTATTATTCGGCAGTTGACTAAGTCCTATTAGCATCCACCTTTGAAGATACGTTTAATGATTATCGCTGTCTAAGTGTTTGGCTAGCGGCTAACTGACAGGAAACAATCCAGGAGTAATGTCAACTGTGTCACCAATCCAGTGACATTGCTCTCCACGACGACAGGAGCCATGGACTTCTGTTCAAGTGACTTGTATGCTTGCACCTCCCCTACTACTGTTGTGATCCAAGAAAGCGGATGACACAAGGGTTGTTTATTCGACAAAGCAATACACGGGTTAAGGATTTAAACCAGACCTGTCACAAAACCACTCCTTTGCACGTGGTATTCGGTCTCAGACAGTCTCGGCTGCCACAGACGTCAATACCCAGTTCTATTAAGTAGCAGGGACCGTTATGGGCAATGCTGCACTTTGACAATCCTTCCTGCATTCTTTCTGTGGCTTGTACGATGTCAAAATATATGCTCTTCACCTACTAGTGAATAGCCGCGGTATGAGTAGTATAGTACGATCGCTCAACTTCACTGCACTACGGTTCAAACTTGCAGCATTGAGGCTTGGAACGACCCAGTTACTATTTTCAGAACTATCTCGCTATGTGCAGTTGTGCACACGAATGTATTCTATACACAGCATAGTGGTAGTCTCTTTGTTTGTATTGGTATATCCAGTAGAAGTTCGAAACTAAGAACTAGTAACTTTATTCACACAGATTAAAGTTCACCTTCAGCTTTATAACAAGATACTACTAGTAATAAAATGAACCTTGTCTCAAAATAGTCTTTATGGACTTACGCCATATAATGTACTCGTTGAAAACAGGTTCGTTTTGTTCTGTTTGGTACACAGAAGTTTGCTTTTGAGTTTTGGGGGTGTTGGTTTTCACTGAGTCGAGGAAGACTAATTAACATTTACTCGGTAAGCGCATCTGTGACTGACTTAACGACTTCCCGTCTGTGTTGATACAGGTTGGGTGATAGAGCTAGACTTCACAACTTGTGCCATTATAGCTTCGAGGTTCGTTTATACATACCCTTCATTTTAGAGAAATATACTGATTAGTTCCGTATGAATAGCTCAATTCATCTGCCAAAGGGAGCTCTGACTAGTAAACTGCTGATCATGCAAGCAGGGTGGTTTTTCACCTTCTCCGCACCCAATAAAATTATGGATAGGATGAACTAGGTGAAATTTTAACTGTTTCAAGGAAAAAATCACCCATCAATAAGTAATGAAACCGCTGATGTTAACTGCACTGTTTAGTTAGTTTCATTTTTCTGTAGTATGGGTTAAACGAGATCATTATTATTCATTTCCAGAAGATATTTTTATACGATTCTCTTCTCGCGGTGTACAAAGTCTATTGTCTACCTATGCCGATTTGCTTCGTAAACTGTATGACAGTAAGTAAGGCGACAGACAAGTTAGAACGATCGACGATCTGATATATGGCTATATCACACAAGGGGCATTGTCATACAAAATACGATTACGACTAAATGAATTGCTTGACACAGTCTATTTTCATCGCTTCCCCATTTGTCAGTCAGCTAGTATTTTTCATAATCAGAATACTTCAACCAAGCTTAACTGCTATCTTTTTCAATACCGTCCATACCGTTACTCACAGCTTGGGTTGGGAGTATCATGAAGCATATCTTGCAAGTCGTTATGAATGTATTCTCAGGGTATGTTCTGATCACCATCTGGGGGTCTTAAACGCTTCCACACAAGAACCACACACAACAGATGATTACATACTAACGGGAGGCTGATAAAGAGCATATTATTCCGGTCCTCGTTGTTCAGGGTGGACGAAACGATGACTTCAGTTTTTAGGCTTTCTTTACTACACGCTTACCTGTGAAGTCCAACTGTCATTTTGATTGTATACTTCCGAAAGTGTCCCTTGTCAGTAATCTGCGTGTTACAGGCATGCAAGGGTCAGCTGTACATGATAATCTGAACAGCTAGTTGTCTGTTCCGTATCATGTTTCAACCTGCCAACTAATGACTGTCATTTGAGTTCAAGCGCACGTGACAGTATACGAATAGATTGGGTGTCTTCTGAAGATACACAGAGCTGTCGTTTACCGTTTAGGTTCTCCACGCTGAAAAGGGTGCCTCAGCAAATAGCCACAATTTCCACAAACAATCTGGTCATATTGATGGTTATAGGATTTAACTGGAATTTCAAGTGTTCGTAATGTAGCAACTCTAAAATGGAGGCCCAAAAATAGTACAGTTGGAGCTTGTGTTTATCTGCCGTTCGTTTTCAATAATAATATTCAGTATCTACAGGACAGTTACCATATTCCAGCTAGGTCGAGCAGCCTGAGTACGACTTATCAGAGTATCTTTAGATAACTTCATGGTCCGATCCAAGATATTACACACACCTTGAGAGGCGAACCCAGTATATATACACGACCGCTACCGAACAGGGGTTGGATGACGAAACGAATGAGAGGAAGTATATAGGTCAGCTAATGAAATACTGAGGTTGTATCCAACTTTTTGAATTTCAGGGTGAACAAGCACTGCTGAGAACTTTGGGATATGTACGTTGGAAGCGCATGGTTTCAATGAGCATGTACTCTGCATTGATAGGTTCCAGAGCTGGCTGGATCTTAAGCTGCCCCATAGTGTAGCGAAAGAGCGCCCAATAAAGCACAACCTTCATTGTCCAGCTAGCTGGTTGCCATGCCACGCGCGCTATAACGTTTATGAATCGGAATTCCGGTTCACAACAAACACCCGGTTTCCGCCCACACATCGTGTGTACTTCTGTCCGGTTTTTGTGTATGACCAACACCTTCTGTTGAGGTTTTTTGCCTTGAATCTCTCATCAACTCGTCCGATCACCTCTGTTGTCAGCAACTTATCTACTGTGGGGTTTGATCGTATTTCACGACGACGTTGAGGTATTCCGCCGAATGTTGGAATACTCACAAGTCCGGTTTGGTAATCCACTACAGTAAGGCTGGTTTAACCTGGTTTGGACTTACAAGAGAGTGGTAAAAATTCTAGTTCGTTTATCTAAACAATCGAACTGTTGGAACTTAACCAGTAAGAGTGTCATAAACACTATCACTATGACCATATCAAAGCATAGAAAACGGAACTACGTTCATTCCGATCGAATTGATAAAAGTGGACTGGAATGAACCTTTTCAACTCATTTGATTCAGAAATTATCCAGACTGCCTAACAAGACAGTGCGAACCTACCTGATTAAAGCATTATGCTACACTTGTACAAATTAAACCGCGAGATTAGTCCGATTTAAGTACACTTTGGAATGTTGACCAGACTGAAACAACTAAACACACCACTGGAAAGCAGAATTCAAATGCTTCTGTTCAGTTTACAAATAGGCCCAGAGCTAACTGAAAAGTAGTCCACTCAAAGAATTCCTGTGTCCTAGTCAAAAACTTCTTCAAAATTAGTTGGCGCTTAAAAGGTGTCAGATCTTCTCTGTGGAACCGGTTAGTGTGCTCACTGTGTTCAGCCAAGAAAGTCGGAATTTTAGCTGTGAAAGACAACATTTTGTAACGGCATAAGTGGATACATCCACTGATCGAAATGTAATGGAAACGTCAACAGGGTTGGTGACTATTACCACTCCTCAGGCATGGCAACCGGTAGAATTCGTTCACACCTCTTGCCATATGCACGGTAGATTCTGAAGTTGAAAACCAATTAACTGTTTTACCTTTCGCCCTTCTAACTTTAGCATCTGTTGAGGAACAAAAAAGCTATCTTACCAGATGAGGTGTAGCAGAAGTGAAACTGGCTTCATGCAACCGGCATGCTGCCATAGATTCTTCGAGGCCCCTACAAATGCTGTTGATATTTGCACTTATGCACTGACTCCACTGATACGGTGGTAACACAATTCCTATATGATTCCATTAGGTATTCAGTTAGAAGTTAAAACTGATCCAAATGAGAGTATTCCGTTGGTTCATACTGTCCTGCAAAAGTGGTACATGTGAAAGAATTCACAAGGACGGCTCAGATTACTTACACTTGTTATTCTGTACATACTGTTGCCTGAGTTTATAGTTCTCGTTTTTGCGAATTAGAAGTACTGATGCTCTGAGGCTTCAGCACAACACAGCTTCATTTGTCAAAGATCCAACACTCCACTTGAGTAATACAGAGTTATACTGGTGTGAAACGGGATGGTGTCACCGACTGTTAACTTTCAAGACCCGCGATGAGCCCAAATGTGAGTGACCTAGAAACACCAATGTTTCGCAGTAAAAACAGTGATGGAATCGTGGTAGTACCCGTCTGACAATGTGTTGAGTACGATGCGAGTGAGCTTATTTGCGGCCCCATGTCTGATGAATCCGGTAGTTTTCTCCAGTGACTTCGTGCTCATATATGAAAAAGGGGTTCTCACTCATCAGTCTGCCATCATCAGCTAATAAATATTGATCAATTTGTTCACGGGAAAATCATAACGGTAAGTTATTTGAAAGATTTTAGCTTATTATGCTGTCCACAGCTAGCGTATAAAACGATCTGCATCTATGCATGCAGAGTTTTTAAGTGCATGCTTACTCCACTCGTATGTGACAGCCGTACACAGACACCATCAGTGAACAATCGTTTTACCCGACATGTGGTCTGTCCTGACAGGCAATTTCCTCCTATCCTCGTAGTTTGACCAAAGCGAGACCCGAAGGAAAGAATGGGCTTACGGACGCCATCGCACCGGGCTTGTTGACAGTGCATTGAAATGCATATATGTGCATGTACGTATATGTGTAGAGGAACATAAATTCATCTCCTCCAGACGCGTACCCATAGATTGGGCCTTTGAATACGATAGATGTCGCGACTTCCGGATCTCGACCGTGGCATGTGGGCCGAATGACGTTCCGATGAGGATAAAAACACCTGTTCTTATTTTCTATACAGTTCGCCTCGAGACCATATCTCCCACCCCTTAGTCTCCGTTCCTCCTGGTCCTCTGGTGGTGTATGATCGACCCCACTAAATTGCGCACAGCAAATAATCTACTGCTGTTGATGTGCGGGACCTTTGTTTGCCAACAGTGTGTGTTTGTATAGAATGTTGGCCTAAGGTGTATATGTGGGCATTTGAGGAAGAAGTGCTCAAGTACTCCATGCTATGGTGATGATGGCAGATTACCAAGCTGATTAGCTCAAACTGAGTTATTTCATTCAGCCGTACTAATCACTCCAGTGTCAGCGGTTTTTCAATATAGACTTAATAAATGCATCCTCAGAGAAAATATTCTGTTTGTTCAGATCTGCTAATTTTGATGATCATTTGGTTATTTTTTTTAACAATCCGTGATCGATAGGCTTGATTGACCATTGAACGGCAGAACAGTTTAAATGGTAAACAGACTCCGCCGGAATTCTGTTTATTGTCTTAAGAAAAAGCACTACTTCTACATAGGCTGAATGATAGTAAACATTTTGAGCACTATTCAGATCCGCCGTTGGTAATCATTTTTACTTGCGTTATTCTGAGTATTCAGCACTGGTTGAAAGTGACATTTGTAGGTATTACATACGTAAGGCTAATCATCATACAGTTGCCTGTCTGTAAGTGATTTGGTATCGAATTTCCAAAGTTTTCGTTTTTCAATAATGAAGTCTGATCAAGTCGTAGATTAGTTTCAACCAACAAATGCTTACCATTTCTAGATATACTCATAAGTCGTCGAGAAGATGGTTCGGTTAAAAGAACTGTCTATAGGAAATCTACGTGGTCCGGTCAATACTTAAACTTCAGCAGCTTCGCACCGGTCCAGCATAAACGAGCACTAGTGAATATGCTTCTTACACGGGCAAGGCGAATTTGTACCCATCACAGTCTTGCAGAAGAACTAGATCTGATTACTTCTATCCTACAGTCAAATGGTTATCCCCAGAGGGTTCATAGATAGGCACAGTAGACAAAAAGTACCATCCGAAGAGGTGGTCACTGTAGAGAAAAAGAAGGTTTACATAGAGCTGTCCTATTTTAGGGTGATTATATCATACACCAAACAACGCAACGATTGAGGAACTTGATTAAGCAAACTTTCAATGCAGCTGAACTTCGTGTAATCGCTGGGACTCAGAAGTTACCGGTGCGTTCAGTCAAAGGAGATCAGCCTATCGGTGCCATTTCACATTGTATTTACCAATTTGTATGTAACTGCTGATAAAGTTACATAGGCAGAACCGAGAGATGCCTGGGCTCCAGAATGAAGGAACATCTATGTAAATGGGTGCAGAAGTCCGTGTTACCGGAGAACGGCAGTGTTGTTGAAACGCGTAAACAGCCAGCTTCCTCAGTCGCTAGACACGTCCTGACCACGTTATCATCCACGTTATCATCCACGTTATCGATCCATCTTGTGCATTCAAAGTCCTGTTACGTCATTTTAACCCAAGATTCTTACGGTTTGTCGAAGCAGTCGCAATCAACCGACTCAAGGCAGCTCTTTGCGTTCAGAAACAACTGTTCTTGAACTTGACCATTCCCTGAACTTAATGACCTATTCTAACCCGCTTACTGATTACCCACCCCTTTAGGTGTTTGCTATTTAAAAAAAACGCATCCGTTTTATTGTGAATTCGGTACTGACGAGTCAGTAGGAAATATTTGCATCTACCAGTGTTCGTGTTCTAACTGCTTTGTTCAAACTGTTCAAGGGAACCAATTGTTTCAAATAACACTAGTGTCTATGATTGTGCCATCCATCCGAACCTGCCTCGGTATCAATAATCATGACTCATTTTCACCGACTGCGTTTTTTATTATTGGTTGTTTATGAGGTCTAACGATCGTAAAACCATTAGACAAAATGAAAATAACATGCCGTTTTAGAAGACAAAAGAGCAGAAAAAATTCGACGTCGTTTTGTAGCTTACCATAATCAGGAATGCTTACCAGAAAATTGCACTCTGGCTAATTTGGCGTCTTTACAGCAACCCACGTAGAGAAACACAAGCTGAATGCGTTGTTCAGTCGTCGGTGAGCCTTTTCACTTTCAGTAGAGTGGTGCAGGTAATGAGGGTTTGTCACATTCCGACTGGCTTCACAATGAAATTGTAGTTATATGGTCGCACAGATATGCTGTGTACGACTGGCTCGGTCACTACGTAACAGCATGAAGCGGAGTAGATATCTCCCATTCTGTGACCATTCATGGTGGGAGAGAGACTGGAGTAAGGGAAAATGGAAAGACTGGTCAAGTCAGCTAGACTGCATACAGAGTCTTACTCCACTTGGTTTATGCTGAACATGGAGCACCTCAGTAGACTTGTAAGTGTTGCAGTGCAAGCCACTTGTGGTGACGGCTATACAGAAACGTCCTTTGGCTTCGCCGAGTAGGACAGGTCGATCCGGAAATGGACACTTTCAGCTACGTAGGGTACATCAAGTTTTGGAGTAGAAAATTCGACCCCACATTATCTCATTATCCTCGTATGCGTATCGTATCTCCTTTGATTCTGTTGCATGTTTTGACCCTAATTCCGATATTTTCATTGTGTCGATTTGTCTGGTGCGGGAATGACTAGTCACCTTTTTAACACACCCTGAGTGTGCACTGCATGCCCTCACTCATTCTGAAGCATAATTTTGATAGTATAGATTGTACAGAAAAGATACGTCTGGTCTGGATATCACAGTCTGTAACTCTAATTTTATTGGACTTGCTTGATATCATTTTATTTGAACTTGCTATTAGCCATACATTGCATCAAGACACTACACGTTTTGACCTAAACTCATTTACATATGAGGTCAACCTCTTTAAAATCACTGAACAGGAACCACAATAAATGACGGCGGATTGTCGATCGCCTGAATTGGCTTCGCCGGTCGGTCAAATTTGTATGAGCCACCATACACGTGTTCACACTCTACAGTCGGTGCACTGCAAGGTCAAAGTGTGCTTTAACTGCAACTACACCCGATCAGCTATAGCAGGCCATCGGTAGCTGGTATGTAGTCACGTGTCACAGTTGGATAAACCGAGGAACTTTGGTTGATGAATGATAAACTAATTCATTTTATTGGACATAGTCCATCCCGGGGACACTTAACCTCGAGGTTGAAACGATTAGTGTCCAAACTAACATGAGCAAAATCCAACTAGGATGGCTATTTCTAACAGATCGTTTGGGCAGTTGCTTTCAGTCCATGGTATTTTTATACAATCGTTTACGATGCGGTACAGTTTAATCCATAATCAATACAGATCTAAGCACTTGTGAGCAGAGGCCCGTCTATCTTGCGTGGAAACTTACATGAACTTATTTACATTCGGGATTCCTGAACACAAATTTGTATCTGCTGGACAACAGTGAACGATTACAGTTAATATTGCTCGGTTAGCAGGAGATTAAAGGTACATGGCTCCTGTTACTGAAGTGATACACTTATACGTACATGAAATCACATCGAGCTACTGATAATTTAAATGCCACCGCTTCACGATTTTGCGTGCGAACATAGTGAGCGGCAGAGCAATCACATTCTAATACATTTATTTGTTTGCTAACGGATCCTAGTGTGGATTTGAAACGTCAAAATAAATCGTTCACTACTCAGTGTTTGCCCCTTTTTAATACTTGAAATATATATATATATATATATATCATAATCTGAGAACAACGCATAGTTGACCAGAAACGTGAACACTGCATTCGGTATGGATCTGCCTTGAAAAGGGTAGTGTTGCTGTTGGTGCACAGTAACACTAGATTTGATTACTGCACCCAACCACCTTTCTGCGACAATGATAATATATCTGCGAGGTAATCTTCCTTCGTCTGTTGCATCATCTTTGGAAGCGCCATCCTGAACATCATAAGCATCTGCACGTTATGTAATCGGTTACCTCATTCGATCAGGATTATACCGAAGAATTTCCACTCCAATCTGTTTTTCTTTCAACCAATATAGGTACAGTCCAATGACAATCGCATAAATGCTGGCAGGTGTAAAGAATGTTAACTAACGAACCAGACACGAATGGAGCAAGTAAAGTTAAATTCACAACTTCATTGCACACGCAGGTGAACGTCAACCTTTCCATTACCAGTCTAGTTGAACACAGCTCAGTTCTAATCAGAAGGGCTAGAAAAATTCAACCATTCAGTATTGATTCGGTTCACTGGAGCAGATTAAAATAAAAGAACACTTTATTGATCTGCTTCCAATAATCCTTGGGTATTTGTGACTGTATGTGCATTCCGCTTGTGCCTAGATCACAGAAACTGTTCTAACCAAACAGCCAAAGAACTACTCATTAAACCAGTGGTATGTACGCAAAACGATATTGCAAACGAAAAATTGGAAACTTGAGTGAGATTCGGATGAAACTGACAAAAGAACAGTCAGGACTACTAGCCACTCGGTTATCCGCTTCTACTGTGAAACGAATTGAAGTGAATGAGCTGTCAAATCGAGTAATGGACCCACGAACACGTACGGAGGCTATTCTGGAATTGTCAAGCCAAATGAACCGTATCCCAAACCTTGGTTGACTTATCTGTGCCCGTCATGCTTTGATATCAGCCATCCTACTGGAGATCGTCGATCCAAAAACCATCCTCTTACCATGATCGAAAGCTAGCTGAGTTTCAGATTAGTTACCTGTTTGGTCCAAAAACATTAGAATGATAGCATACTATGAACTGCATCTTCAGAACGACAGTTAAATATTCGGACCTTATTAGATGACCTCACAGTGATAGCCTGCTTTCCAGTGGACTACTTGTATATGTTATAAAAATCTTCTCTAGACAGTAATGCATCAGTGGTTCATACTGTTGCTTAACTACGACAAAAATCCTCCCTAAGCCTCATCAAATTTCAGTAGTACATTCAGGCTTACAACTGAACATTACAATGTTCTACTTGTGAAGAGTAAGTAAACCGTAGTAATCTGTACGTAAAAATATGTTTTCAAAGGTGCATATGATGAACCGAAGATGGGGTAGGTTTGTTATCAGTTTTCTATCAGACAGATTAATCATGAAGAACTACATTCTGATTATTTAGCAAAAACTATTAAAACTCTGTGTTGTCCTCCAACTCAACCTCACACCTGGAACTTTAATACCATCCGTCTCACCTAGCGTTAGCGGAAAATGGACTAAAACTTCACCTAGCGGGTACAACAAGGTCTTGTTTGACTGTTTGGAAAAATTCATTATATCATAGTATGTCGGTTAGGATAGATGTTGACTGTCGGTTGGAAAGTGCTTAGTTCCAATAGGTCGTCCATGTCCTGAGACTGCACTCTTTTTGAGTTACGCGTAGTTTTTTCATGGCATTCACTCGCAAACCAACAAATCAGGACAGATTTTTGTACTTGTTTGGACCCATCAAGTAGCCATCATTTGAACGTAATTAGAACTAGCAAGCTTCATTGTACGAGCCACAAGTTCACTAGCTCCATCAGCGTAACTTGCGAAGGGGCGATTAGTAAACAAGAACTGGTGACTTCACAATTGGTGAATAACATTGAAAATAGAACGACGATATCAATCCGCAACACACAAAATTAGTACTTATTCGAAATCCATTCATCAATCTCACTCCAATTGAACAAGGATGAGAGGGTGGGTTCGTTTCGTGATATCTTAAACCCGTATGTTCGATGAAGCGATGTCAGTCACCTGTTCCAATCAGGAACTATGCGGATTCTGTAAAAGCACTGATTGCTTAATTACAGTTATTGATGATTGTGTCGACAACTTCCGGGCTAAAACCTTAATGCCTTGCTGTCTCGAATCGGTTGGTGTAAAAATTAGGAAGGTGATTTCGAAAGAACTTGAATAGGACGAGTCTGAGGTTAAGTTCAGGTGTTAGCGTCAAATTGTTTGCTAGTTTAAACATTAGGGTCTATGCTAGTCAACTCTCAATTTCAATGCGTACGGGATTTACCACGTCTTCAAGGAGTTCAATGAAGTAACCAGTATCATTTCGTGCCTTAGCTTCTTATGCCGGAACAGTTTACAATCCAGATGAGGTGCTGTAACAAAAACCATAAACAGCGTCGATTTTATCAACAAATCAAGTTACTATACAAAGGCAATTTACAAACTCGTTGCTCTACTCCAGTCAAAATTTGAACTAACGAGAACGCTGGGAAGATCGGTGTCAGTAGTAATATTGTCTTGAAGTGTATGAACAAAATACTAGTCGATTCAACGGTTGAAGGCAAAAGATAAAGCAAAGAAGTCCAAAATAAGATGTGGGACAAAGTGTTATGTAAACCGTGCGCCAGTCGCAAAACAATCCAACCTGTTATGACCCGAGTTATTAAGTGGTGGAAGGGGATGAAGAAAAATTATTCGACTGCTTGCGAATACGGCCCGAAACTCGTACTAAAGAAATTAGTACACTGAAACCCAAGTGCTTCAACGTTGGGTTAACTGCTCAGCGTTAGCACGTAAATCGGTAAAATACTCAACGGAGTTCACTGAACTAGGGGATACAATCGCCTATGTGTAACCCATATACTCAACCATTATCTGTATATCAAAAATGCTACCATGAAAGTAGATACGCTGAGGCCCAAGTGCTTCACTGCGAAGAACACGTGCTCCATTGAAGTCCGTATTATTGGATAATCTATTAACAAAGTCGATATAAAAAGGACCGGGTTCTTTCAACAAATGCTCACATGAACGATCGTTATCCAAACGTTATAAAAGTCACCCGCACAATCAAAAAGTATTTTAAACGAAGCCGGATTGTAATAAGTGGGCCAGCTCACCGTTTTTTTCAGGTGTCGAATGTATTGTGTCTAATGTTGATTTCAGGAAATTTTAAGCAAGTGGTTTAATACACTGGACTCCTGAAAAAATACCATACAGATTTTAATTTATCAATCTGTTCGGCCTTCTATTTTCTTGTTGATATGAACTGAAATTCCGTCATATATGATCAGACTTTTCGAAATCAAATGGACGTTATCAGGTGGCGCCTTCCGAGATGAAGCACCAGACTGGAGATTCGCACTTGGTAAAGTTTTTCAATAATGCATATCCATGCTACGATCAGTATTTGAACTCCTGCCAAAGTTCCCTGAGGCAATCGTGGTGACCGCTGCATTCAGTCATTACAAAGATGTACACTAATGAGAAGGTTCGAAATCAGTGAAATTGTGGCATAGTTCTACTTTTCGAAAAAGACATTCTGTAAACACCTACATAGAGACGAAAGTTGTGAATATGTTTCGGAGCATTACAGTTTACATCGACCAAATACCTTGCTACTTACTAGTGAACTAAACATTACTCGTCAAATTGATGTGAGGCCCAAATCGTGAGGTTGATGACAAGGGTTAACAGGAGAGTTATTGCCTCCTCTTGGGATGATCAGATAGCCTGGGTACTCCTCGTAATGGAACATGACTGAATGTCCAGCCAAGATAATTCGGTTGCGCCTAATGTGACGTCGATGACGCAGTGACCATCGCGATAATCTCTTTGCCGGCTGTGAAATAATTTTTCTGGACTCCATAGGCTTGTGGTTTGGTTATTATTAGATCGTCGCCTTGGTTACGCGCTCAGTCGTTTGACCCAAAACCTAGAAAGACGAGAGACACGGCAACAGTGTCTGTTAGAAGAACGAGATAAAATTAAGTCACAGAGATTCGAAATTTATCCCATATGGCCGAGGAGACCCGAAGCAACTCAAATGAGCCGGTCGTACATGGCAATCAGACACAGAGCGAATCAAATGAAACTGTCATATACGGCAGTCAGGAAGTCAGAACAAATCACGTTACAGAGGGCATCAAAAAGCAACGCGAGAAAACGGTCCAGATGGCTCACAGGAGTTGGACCTCACGGCTGCAATCTGATTGGCTGAGCGGGACCATACCACCACCCACGACCATACCATCCGAAAGGGGCCGATTGATCGATATGGCGTGATGCGTCATGCCTGCTTCGTTAGAAGATGGGCCTCCGAACAGTTAATCTACACGAGACGTGATGTAGGAATGGTGTCACTCCAAGCATGCAGGTTGAACTTATTAGGAAAACAGCTGAGGTTCAGACGACATAGAACGTAATCTGGAAGGAAGAAAGTAAATTCTAGGGCCGAATGTATTGTACTGGTAACCCGGAAGCAGGTACGTTGAGTTATGAGCTTTTTGTGGGTCAGAGAAATTGAAACGTTCCACCTGCAGTGGGTAACAAATTTGATTATCACCGCAGACCAAGTCCTAATTTTTATGGATGATTTGCCGTATAGACAAAATGTCAGTGACTTGATGTTCGAGAATCCCCGTTCCAAATGATGATCACTGATTCCATACAGTAGGATATGCGTCACGAATAGTATCTCAGACTGAATGGAGATTTTGACCATAAAAATTAAGTTGGCTTTACCCGCATCAAAGCCATAGTAACTGGAGATTGTTGCCAACATGTAGATAAATCAGTTAGAAAAATCGTTAGTTTAAGTCGTTACACCACACCCCTACATATGACTTAACGTTAGTCATCCGACGGAAGTGTACTACACATGCTCAAACTGACTCAAATTCATCCTTTTAAGAAGGACGCTCAGTTAACAGACTTGATAACCATTTTAAATATTTCTTCACTTAGAATATAACCGAAAAACGATATGTGAAAATTCCGGCGTTTTGCTCCGTACACGAACTGTCCGTCGGTAATCGTTACGTCACGCGAAAATTCCCAGTGCAGTCATGAAAATTACTGTGTAGCGAACAAGGTTGTTATTTGCCAACGTCCATGCTAAAACAGACTATCGATTATTTATGTGATTTTATCGAGGGTTCTGACACAGATATTCGGATACCATCGACTGAACTCAAACAGTTACTCTATCTGTGCACTTACAACGTGCAATTTAAGTTCAACGAAGAAATTTATCGACAGAAGGACGGTGTCGCAATGGGAAAGGCGTTGGGGCCACTGTTTGCAGATGTGTTCATGGCAAAAGTAGAAAACGAACAACAGAGTTCAACGGTAGGCCAATGTAATTTCTGTAAGAGATACGTTGAGGACATCCTTTGCGTACTCGATAACAACGTAACTCCGACTGACGTACAATATTCATACCAAATGGCTACTCCGAAAGGTTCATAGACAGGGCTATGCAACAACGGATTGAAAGGGACCAGCTGCATCAAGCGGAATAGGAAAGTGTACACATCGGATTACCCTTCAACAGCGATACACTGGCTGAAACTACCACACCTCGACTCACAAGGGCGGTTAGTACAACATTTTACGCTGCCAAATTACTTGCCCACCTCACGTCCAGCCCGGTTTTGTGCCCATGCTTAAAAGCTAAAGTGACTGTTTCTGCGGCCCCGTTTGGTGTCTACTCATTCACTTGTTCCTGTGGAACTAGTTATGCTGGCCGCACAACCAGACGCTTATCTGAACGGGTCCAGGAACACCACCCAGCTTGGCTCAACAGTGGAATAACAAAATCTGTCAACAGTACCATACTATCGAACTTGGTGGTTTCGAACCACTCTGTCAATGTGACGGGCACATTGCAAACAATCTACCGAGTTAAATTCACCCAGTCGAGGGCAGAGATGCGTAAGATTCTGTCTACAGCCGAAGCTTTTGGAATTCGCTTGTACAACCCACCCCTGTGTGTCCAGAAACATTGTGTTCAGGCTTTGGATCTGCCAAAGCCAACCCCAATTCAGATTAGCCTGTCCAGACCCACGGTTCAAGTGGGTACTTGATTGCAGCTTGCCATTGAACAGACTGACCTTATTAATCACCCGTTCCCCGTTTATCCCCTTTAATGATTCCGTTGTAAAATTCGTGATATAAACATGATGAATTTAGCTTGGTGATGAATCACTGAAAACGGGCTTGTTCGCTACACAATAACCGTTAACTCTATGGAACACTGTTATGAGCAAATGTGCTTTTGCTTGTTGTGGCATCGCAGCATATGTCTCATGTGATGCTTTTCCGCACAATTAATCCTGACACCATCTAGGTTTCCGGGCTCACAACACTGGGCAAGCTGCCAAGTTTCGCTTGGCACAGGTAGTACCAAAACGATCGTTTTAAATTACCTGTTATAGTAGTATAAAACACTGAGTTCCCTTGACCCAGATCACCAATAACGACAGTAAACATATATCGCGAGATGTTAACATATCGTTTACTCTCTTCAGTCAAGAACGTATAACATTCGAATATATATGACATGCGGATAGTAACAACAATAGAAACAACCAATGATTGGGTTTACATGAAGCAAGGACTGTTATCAGTTCCAGGGCAGACAAACTGCATGAGTCAACAGTTTATGCACACACAGGGCCGGACGGCGAGTATTGATTAACATTGTCTCAAAGAAGGCAAACCATTTCGGGTTCCGATTACGCAACAACACTTGGAACGAGTTGGCGGTGTCAACAACGTGACCTGTTTTCATGATATGTTTTGCGATGGATGAGGTCGGATTCCGTCTCAGTCGCTCTGTTGCCATTGCCTGTTGCGTCATGGCGCGCACCAACCACTTGGGCATATGTTCAGCCATTCTTTGTGGTAGGCACCAATCTGTTTTGCCGATATAGACGTCACCGCAACTGCAACTTAACTGGTAGATTACATGTGAGACAGAACATCCCGGTAGGACACGGTTGTGAATAAGCTGAACGACACTCCTAGTCGGCAGTAGCAACCGCAATTCAGCCTCCGGGTTTGTACGAGTTAGAGCAGACTGTAATTTTTGACTTACGTCGGTTGTGATATGATCGCCTTTGAAAGGGAGGTCCGAGAAGACCTGTGTCTTAGGGATCGTACTCCCGGCAGTCTTGGTCAGTCTTTTCTGGCTGTGAATATCGATGAACTTCTCGGGGTAGCCGTTCGCGAGCAACCCTTTCTTTGATCTCTCCTCCTCTCCTCGCAAGCAGTCATCGATGCATATCTCTCGGGCTCTATAAAACAGGGTTCTCATCAGACCTCGTTTATAAGTAATTAGTGCATAAGAAGTAAAATGCAAATACTGACGGCTCCAACTGGCCTTGCGGTGTACTGAGCATTGTAGTGAGCCATCCTGTCGTCTAGTGAGTGAAATGTCTAGAAAAGTTAAACTGTTGTTTGATTCCTCTTCATGAGAAACAGAAGGATTAAGATGAGCAGAATTGAAAATGTTTAAAAGTGAAACAAAATGAATGTTAGTGGTAAAAAATCAAAATGTCATCTAAATATCGCTTATGAAGGTTGACATCATCTATAGCATCAGGTAGTTTTAATTCATTCATTCCTAAGAACATGTCTGAAATCGTTGGACCTAATGGGTTACCTATTGCTATGCCATCAACGTGTTTATAAGATGATCCTCCAAAATCAAGACGGATGTTCTCTGTACATAAAAGTATAAGTTTTTTGAGATAATCAACTGGGAGACAAAAAGGCGAATTTTGGTGAGAAGTAAAGTCACACAAAAAGTCAACTGTTTCTCGAAAGGGAACGTTTGTAAATAAGGAGTCAACATCAGTAAAATACATCTTGTGTGAACTCACCGATACGTTTTGTAAAGTTTGTACCAGTTCGAAGGAATCTTTTACACAGTGGGATGTAAAAATTTGACGGAGGGGATGGAGAATGTCCACAAGCCATCTGGAAAGCTTGTGGTACTGTGAGTTGTTCAAGCACGGGATTGGCCTTAACGAGAGACCACATTTGTGTGTTTTTGGGGCACCTCTTAACTGTGGTGTGCGGGTTCCGGTTGGCTCCATTTATCTGTATTGCAATTCCGTGATGTACCCATGCAGTAGTAAGATTTGGAGCTTTCTCGAAATCTGTTTCTTTATCAAAATGTTATTGCCAGCCGTACTGTCAGTGTGAAATTTTCGTATGTCTGCTGGAATACATTTCATTCTGGACTCACAATCAGCCTTGTTCGTGATAACTGTAACGGAACCTATGTCTGGTTGTAGGAAAACCACATCTTTCATTTCTCGCAGTTGTTTCAGAGTCTGGTAATGTTTAGATGTCAGACAGCAATGCTACCGCACAGGTGAAGTCAGGAATTTGTGCAAAATATTGACCAGCTTCGCGCGGAACCATCGAAAAGGTAGTATACATCATTCTTTCGCTACTGAATGGTACAATTTTCTTAGACCGTTTGTTGACTGTAGTGGGGAATTTCCCAAAGAAAGTTCGTGTACAAGTAAGCAAACGACATCTTACTATACCGTTCACCACGTCGCAATAAGTTCAAATATGTTCAGTAATATTCCGCGGTATCAAGTGGTTAGGTCCCTCTTTCAGTTAGCATTGCGTTCTGTCATGAATAGCAATGAATAACAGTATCCGTAAGCTGTATAGTTCAATGAGATACGATGGATTCTGGCTGTGTTTGGAGCGGTCAGTATATACAGTTTCCTTCTTTTGCACCATTCACTTATAAACGAGGTCTGATGAGAACCCTGTTTCATAGAGCCCGAGAGATATGCATCGATGACTGCTTGCGAGGAGAGGAAGAGAGATCAAAGAAAGGGTTGCTCGCGAACGGCTACCCCGAGAAGTTCATCGATATTCACAGCCAGAAAAGACTGACCAAGACTGCCGGGAGTACGATCCCTAAGACACAGGTCTTCTCGGACCTCCCTTTCAAAGGCGATCATATCACAACCGACGTAAGTCAAAAATTACAGTCTGCTCTAACTCGTACAAACCCGGAGGCTGAATTGCGGTTGCTACTGCCGACTAGGAGTGTCGTTCAGCTTATTCACAACCGTGTCCTACCGGGATGTTCTGTCTCACATGTAATCTACCAGTTAAGTTGCAGTTGCGGTGACGTCTATATCGGCAAAACAGATTGGTGCCTACCACAAAGAATGGCTGAACATATGCCCAAGTGGTTGGTGCGCGCCATGACGCAACAGGCAATGGCAACAGAGCGACTGAGACGGAATCCGACCTCATCCATCGCAAAACATATCATGAAAACAGGTCACGTTGTTGACTCCGCCAACTCGTTCCAAGTGTTGTTGCGTAATCGGAACCCGAAATGGTTTGCCTTCTTTGAGACAATGTTAATCAATACTCGCCGTCCGGCCCTGTGTGTGCATAAACTGTTGACTCATGCAGTTTGTCTGCCCTGGAACTGATAACAGTCCTTGCTTCATGTAAACCCAATCATTGGTTGTTTCTATTGTTGTTACTATCCGCATGTCATATATATTCGAATGTTATACGTTCTTGACTGAAGAGAGTAAACGATATGTTAACATCTCGCGATATATGTCTTCTATCGTTATTGGGGAACTTTTGTGGTAAGTAAAGAGCTGTGTTTAGGCTTCATTGTCTCAAAAAGCAATTGCACACATCGGCTGAACGCTGTCAATCCAGTTAGCTTGCTGACTGTGCGTTGTCCAACACTTCTCAGTTCTAGTATGAAACTAGAATAATTAAGCCATTTTTTTCGAAATGTTGTCAAACGTGCGAGATCAAAAATAATCCGCGAGCAAAACAAAATTGGGGTTGTAGTTGTTCTCGATAACTGGACCACTTTATGAAGATGTTTGGAGTGACGAGGTGGCGTGGATATGTGACCTTTCCTGGAGCACTAGTGTTGTAAGCCAAGAACGCGGATGTCGTAAGGATGGTTTATCCGGGGAAATAACGCATGAATTTTGAGTTTCAACACTACAACAAACAAACACATTCATTTGCGTTCAAAACCGATCGCAGAACGTCACGGTTGCAACGGTTGCCAACATCCAGTTCCTATGTGTGCTAAAAATTCATTCATGCCAAGCTACACTACGATGTCTCTTCTTGTATTTCCCCCCGGCTACTTCAATGTCAAAATCCACGCCCCTGTCCCACCACTGATTAGTAGAGGGGTGAGTAGTATAGTGCGGTTGCTCCTCCTCATTACACTCCTCTCCTCGCAAAGATTGTTTCAACTGCATCAAAAGTTGTTTTGGCTGTCTTAGTTCCCCCAATTATTTGCGTACCGGCGTCGGTGATGCTGGTGTATATGGTGTGCATTCTCTTCTGATCGGGGTGTCATAGCATTTGCCAAGCTGGCTACCGTGAAGTTGATGCTCAGTCTTCTCGTTCTTAATCAAATAGACTGGGCTGCGACGTTCCAAAACTACATGCAGTCCCCTCCATCTTGCCAGGAAATCCCTAGATTTGGGCCATGTTGTCCGCAGGTCCGCCGGCCTCTAAACTTAACTTTCGAACCAGGTTCAAGCACAGCACCTCGACACGTCAACTCTGCGGTTGACTGCTCCCAGGAAACCTCTTGTACGCTTCTATAGTTCTGATTGGCCAACCTCCGAGCCTTTTAATTTACGCGTGCTCATCCTTCGGTCTCCCAATAATCCAATTTCCTGATCGAAGAGCAAGCGTGAAACGCGCTCTCACAGTAACTCGAATGGCGACTCCGTTGCTCCTTGTGGCGAACAACGGTGGACCAACAGAATGAACGGTAGTGTTTCCTCCCAGCTCCCTCCTTTTACCGTCAACCACTCCTTGGTTATGCGATTGTTTCTTCCCATCAGTCCATTTGATTGAGGATGGTATGGCGTCATGCGAATTTTCTTAATTCCTAGGCGTTCAGCACAGTCCCGAAATTTCTCACTTTCGAAGCAGGGGCCTTGATCAGTCAGTATGCCGCTCGATATTCGGTGATTTGCAACGATGCGTTCCATCACCGCCTGCATACGGTGCTTGCACGCTGATCGGGTATAGTGGCTGCTTCGATCCATTTTGTTACTTATTCGACCATGACTGCGATATACTCATTTCCGGATGTGGTTACTGGAAAGTGGCCCATCCCTTCTACCGACCATAAATCCCCAATTTCATTGATCGGAATTGGTTGTATGACATACTGACGGGAGTGGCTAGTGTTCATCAGCATTCGACATTGCTAGCATGCTCACACATAATTGGTAACACCGTCTTCTATTCCCTTCCAGTACGTACTTTCCTACAACATTTCGTAAGTTCGATAACATGCCCCATGAGCAAGCTGATGACATTCCTCCACAACTGTCGCTCTCAATTCCGTCGGTATAACAGGCATGTTTATTCCCTCCAGTAGTTGGCACATTAAAATTCCGGCACTAGTCAATTGCAAGTCTGACCAGTGCATTCTGAAAGCTTTCACCTCCAGATTCCCGTCGTATTCTGGAAACTGTTTTCCCGACAGGAAGTGGTCAATCACCGCTAGGATTGGCATGTCCATCCACTGTGCTGCTTGTAACTTTACGGGATAGTTTTTCAGTTCACTTCGGGAACGTAGTTCTCTTCCCCAGCTGCATGACGCATTGTAAAGTCGTACTCCTGCAGTCGTAACGCCCAACGAGCTAGCTTTCCCCGGGAGTCCTTCGCCGATTTAATCCACCCCAACGGTTCATGTTCCGTCTCCACATGGAAACGTCGGTTCAACAAGTACGGCTTTCATTTTTCCAAGGCTCATACGATCACCAAACCACTTTTCTGTAGTTGAGTAGTTTAGTCCAGTAGGAGTTAGTGCAAGATTGGCATATTCCACAACACCGCCTTGCTCCTTCAGCACAACTCCGATTCTTACACCACTCGCATCTGTTGTGACAACAAAGCTCCGTTCACTTACCGGTAGTTGCAGAGCCAGTTGTCTTTCTTTCATCATATGTTTGATTTGGGCAAACGCCTAGCTGACTCTGTCTGACCGGTGAAACTGGCAGTCTTTCTTCAGAATTTCGTATAATGGGCTTGCGTGATCATTGAGGTTTTCGGTTAATCGGTTGTAGAACTCAACGCGACCGAGAAACTGTCGCAACGTCCTCTACGATGGTGGCACCGGAATAGCCTCTATTGTCATCGGTTCTTCGCGCAATGATTGAACCTCACCATGACCGACCTTGTGATCGAGCAACACCATCGTTTGTTTCGCCAGTTGAGAGTTTAGATTATTGATCCGTAGGCCGGCTTGTTCAGTCTTTTGCAACATGGCTGAAAAATGTAACGCGTGTTCTATCTCATTGGCGCTGTAGATGACGATATCGTTTCCATAGAAAACAGTGTTGTGCACTCCGTGCTGCACCTTTGACATCAGTCGTCTGAATGTAAAAGAGGCATCCAGCAGTCCAAACGGCATCCGTTTGAGCCTGTACTGTTTTTCTCTGATGGTCTACCTTTTGTTCATACACGAACAAATCACTAATCCTAAACAGATGAGAATTTACTAACAGAACGAAAGTTACGGACTAAGGGGTTTAGCAGAGAAACCAGACGAAAAGCAAGGGGACTGGCAATTTGAGCTCAGGATCAATTTCGATTTTGGGCTTTGCTATTTCTAAGACCGTGTATCATTCCTCAACATCTTCAAGGACGCTAGACGAGGAGCCTACACTCATTTCAAGTTATAGTTCTTTATAAAAGTACCGGTAATAGTGGACTTTTCTTTTTGCAGCTCATCTTGCAACCAAACGACTATTTGCATAACCACCGAAATGTGACAGAGAGACTGATTGGTTCGTAATCAAGGTGAGCGGTAATACATGACTCCTTGCATTAAACGTTCTCATTGGTAAAACAACACTCACTGCAGTATAATGACCAGTGGTCGTGTGGCTTTTCTAAGAATCCTGGCTGGAACTGTTTATTCGCTTCTCTTCTGTAAACATCCTTGTGAGTACGCATGCCATAAGAGGCCCGATAGAAATCAGTGTTTTCTTTCTTCATCCATGCAACCATTTACACGCAGCGAATGCTTGTCCATCCTGTAACAACTCATCTACTATTGTAGTCTTCAGGGTCGTTTCGGTTGTACCTTTATGAGTGTTGTTTAACGTAAGCGGAATTTCTACGAACTTTTCGCTTGGCATGCATTTGAATGCTGCCGAGTGGGCTAATAACTCCTGTCTCGTTCTCTCTTTCTTTTCTTGGTTGCTATCGTTGGTCCCAGACTAGGTTAAAACTAACTATCTATTACCTTTCCAAACATGGCTGGAAATATATGGTTTGTTTCCAAACCCCACTGCGTTCTGTAGTTCGATGCCTTTTGGGACGACGTTTCGACTGCTCTTCAAGAAAAGCATTTAAAATTGTTAGTGAACGAGGGTCTAGCGCATACCCACTTGCACATGGCAGCATTAATAACAGACAGGCAAAATGTGACTACCATCTATAGAACAGTTGGAATTATGTGACTGATAACCAACTTTCTAGCCATTTTATACCATTTATTTCTAGACTACTTTATTCTCATTCCACAGATTCTTTAGTTCGGTCTTGAAAGACGACACCAACTTAACCACATTTGTTTTTTGTTTACTTACTACATTTTAATCAGCCTCAAAACAAAACAGTTATTTCCTTGAGCTATACGATGAGTTCTCTATTTTTGACTGATTCGATTTTCAGCCAAATATACTCTAGATCAGTAAATGTTATATGCCTTAAGCAACCACAGAAGATATTTTAAATTCTTCTCATAAAAATTCCAATTTCTGGTAGCACTTATCACGAGCAACAAATTTTTAGATAGCTCCGTGCAAACTTGGTCATTCTGTACTGAACGATATCGTGTGAAATAGAGTAGGTAGATGAGCTGCCAGTGGGAACGCTGTAAAGCGATATCGATGTAAGAATACTCAACCTAACTTGACTAAGACAACTGATAACTGTGCAAAATCGCATATCATTTTAACAAACTGATAAAAGGAGCCAACAGTTCCCCAACTTTTCAGCTATCATATGAACTGAATGTTGTCGAGGAAAGCGGGACTCAAAGCAGTAGCTGTAAGGCAGACAACAAAGCGTCGTTACCACAAAGACACCTCGGACACCTTAGTCATGGGGAAAAAATCACAATCCGCCACTCGACTGTTACACTGTAAGTAAACGAGTATCAAGTGGTATCCAGCCAGTTAAATTACAAGTGATTTTCGAACCACAAACGCTTGGCTTGACCAGCAAATTCATGCAGCGGATAGACACATTATGGTAGTCAAGCTATTTCGATTCACGTTTCATTTTGCACATGGATTTAGCATAACAAACTGGCTGTCAAAAACAGTTAGCGGTTGCGAACAATACAGAGTCACGTGATGATTTGCATAACATCTTAAGAAATGGTCTTAACCGAAATTTATTACAGACGGAATTCGAATGTAAGGAGGTAACGTAGATTATTGAAATATGATATTCCGAAGGAACTAATAAGACCCGAGTGAGTAGGTGAAAACGTTAAGTACAATCTACGATTTATTGTTTTAAAGGACGTGTCTTCTTCTAGCCCCTACTGCAAATACAGAAGAATGACGATAAGCTGTACAATGTCGAAGATACCGTCTTTATTTTTAATACCAGTTAAACTTGTCTATTTTGTTACATACATCTGACACAGGGCATTTATCGTTCAATAGAGATTCAACTGTACGTAAACTTTCCCAGCTTCCTTTGAATTCTGTGAATCACTGTCGGTCTGTTTTATTTTCGACTTTCCCATCCCTAGTTTAAGGTCACTTGTGTTATCGTCGGTCTGTTTTAGTAAGTACTACTGGATCGTGATAAGTGGTATGAGTTCATTGACATTGATATATTGATCCATTTGATACCTTATTTGAATCACCGAACACAAGCACATGAACTGGAACAAATGAGAGTCAGCCTGCTAAGTTTGTTTGTTGCCGCAGTAAGTGAGGGTGTCTACTGAAACATTGAAGCATCGGTTTCGCAGGCTTCCTCAAACAGACCAGCATCAAGACTTCACCGACCAAATAAACAATGGTTTGTTTGATTACACAGTTGCCGCGTTGATAACATGTTACTGTCTCGCACTTGAACGGGAACGCCTTCAGCAGCTTGTTTACAGATTACCCTCCGTCAGTGTTTACACTGCAAGCAAGTTCGCTGCGCAAAGGTGGATGCAAAAACATCTGAACAAAACAGGAAAACAGGAACTCACCTCAAGGACATTTGCCCCAACAAGTTTTGATTGTGCCAAATGTCTGTTCCAACTCACTGTGAGCTATCTCGGTTGGACAGCTCATGAACGTCACGTGTCGGACATTAACTGCTTAAGTCTCCCATTGAGTTGCGGTCAAAATTGTCTACTGCGACCTTCGATGATGACTGTGAATTTGACAGATGGCTTGAGAAACTGTGGTCGCAGTTGAACTATGGAACCTCTAATGACTGACAATTTCCGTCACCTGGTCAAGGTCAACCGGCATGAAAGCGTAGCAAAGTGATAGCCATACCCACATGCATCTAGAGACCTTAGCATTAGCGCAGTACATCAAAACGATTTATGATTTACTAGTATAGAAAATATTTTCATGTTTACTTGACTGTACATGCCGGCATCTGGTTGCATGGATCTAATCAACACTACTTGATTCATTGAGACTTTTTCCCTGTCAAAAGACTATTAACTGACAAATTGAAACTAAAAATCACCGCGTCGTACTGTGATAAAATTGGCAACTGGGAACATTGATTTTTGAGTGCACATCTGAAAAAGGTTAACTTATAAGATGTGTGCTATCTTGACGAGGTGGTCGGGCTTGTGTACTGTTTTGATCCGGCGGGCTATGCTGATTAGGACTCCGGTCCTTCCAGGTGCAACCTTACCAGACAGGCCAAAGGGGAGCAGTCAGACGAAAAGCAGTTACACTCATAGGATTGTATTTCGCACTACTGACCACGTAGGAATGCTTAGATAGTGAAGCACGATCTTATGGGCATACAGCAGAACTATTTTCATAGTTGCGGCACTGCTGTCTTCCATATCAGGAAGAAGGGGGTTAGAAAAGGTACCCTCAAACAAAGAGCACTCCGATCGCCCAACGGTTGACCGTGACCACCGGCGTATTATCACATACGGTCGAAAAACATCCATTATCTCCCAAAAGCTTGATGTAGCTTCGAGTACACCCATTGCGCGCAGCAGTGCTCAGAATGAGACATCAATGTCTTATTCACTGCGCCCTCGGGGTAGGCAAGCCCTCATTGCCAAGTGAATCAGACTCTTGAGTCATTGGCTCCGGGTGGGGTCCCCCCAAGAAAACCCCATA